>JAXQQM020083584.1:0-199479 GCA_034641835.2 Pinus albicaulis
TGTTGAAATTTCTGAATATTCCAAGAACAAACACTAGAGAATAAAACTCCCCTCTAGACACAGAGAAAATATTAAAATTTCATTCACAGTGACAGAGTTTCTCCACACTTAAAACAGATTTCTATTTCTTCAAAAACTGATACAAACTCTTCCTCAACACAGAGGGATTACAACTGCTGGACTGCTTTTAAGCACAGTGCCAGAATAACATACTCTGTCTCTCTAAAACATTCACTGCTGTGTATGCAAAAATATTTTTCACACTGCTGTGTAAAAACACTCTATCTATGTCTATTCCAAAAAAAATTACTCTCTGTCACACACAAATATCATTGCCGTGTGTTTTTTTTTTTTTTTCCCGCACTGCTGTGCATTTATTTCTGTTCTGTGTAATACATTAAAACATATTACAGGTCTGTCCCTCTTTTGTACTCCCGGCACATTACAATATATAACATTACATAATAGATATATATTATAAATACCATGTATTTATAATATATATTTAACCAATAGTAAAAACCAAAATTACTGCGGTAACAAAACATTTACCGTGCGTGAAACAAAAAACTTACGTGCTGGAATATAAAACAACAAAATAAAACATTAAACATATGATGGGAAAATAATATTAAACCCAAAAATTTGTCAACGTATAATATGTGTGGGCCCCTGCTTGCATCAACAATTCCGAGGGGGTTCACAACTCTGCTTGTCCAACTTTCCAGACCCCCTCGGAATTGTATTGCCGCTTCATCTCTGTTTTCAATTGACCGCCTCAAACCTGTTCAACGTACTGCTGCCTCCATTCTGCATTAACTGTGTTCGGTGGGGATTTTAATTGGTTGTTGCTGCAGATAGAATGCAGCTCTCCCGAAGCTCCAACATTTAACTCGCGGCTGTCAAAAATTCCCATCAAACTGAACTTCGCTGCCATAGCTATCTCTTCCAATTGATTTTTGCTGTACTGCGTTATCTGGGCAGTTGGAAATTAAATTCCAACACTCCCCCTTAATTTCAACTGCTGGGTTTTCCTGCATACCCAGGCATTTCCTGAATTTTTCAAAACTATTCTGAGCTAATGGTTTTGTGAGGATATCAGCTAATTGTTCCTTTGTTCTGCAATGCTGCAAAACAATCTCCCCATTGCTCACCAATCCTATGATATAGTGAAACTTTGTATCTATGTGTTTTGTTCTTTTATGAAAAACTGAATTCTTTGATAATGCAATAGCTGAGCTATTGTCACAATAAATCACTGTCCCTTTTACCTGTTCCTGGCATAAACATCTTAGCATCCTTCTCATCCAAACCGCTTGACACGCTGCTGCTGTAGCTGCCACATACTCTGCCTCTGCTGTAGACAATGCTACAATTGGTTGTTTCTTAGAAGCCCATGAAATGGCTCCTGAACCCATGTGAAAAACATAACCGGAAGTGCTCTTCCAATCATCTACACTTCCAGCCCAATCACTGTCAGTGTATCCAACTAATTCTGAACATTCTGAAGCTGTATATAAAATACCAAATCCTTTTGTACCTTTAACATACCTCAAAATTCTTTTTGCTGCCTGCCAATGTGCTTCTTTTGGCTTCTCCATAAATATGGAAATTAAACTAACAGTGTGCATAATATCCGGCCTAGTTGCAGTCAAATACATGAGGCTGCCAACTATGCTTTTATATAAACTTGGATCAAAATCCTTTCTGCTGTCATCTCTACTCAGCTTCAATCCCATTACTGTGGGAGTAATTGCAGCTTTGCATTCCTGCATATTAAATATTTCTAAAACTTGATTCACATACTTTGTTTGAGAAATAAAAATTCCTTTTTCATTTTGTTCCACTTCTATTCCTAAGAAGTATCTCAGCAAACCCATGTCAGTCATTTCAAATTCATCTTTCATGACTGTTTTAAAATTTTCAACAAAGTAATCATCATTACCTGTAAAAATTAAATCATCAACATATAAAACCACAATCAACAATTTACCATCTTTTTCTTTGATGTAGAGCATGGGTTCTCCCTCACACTTTTCAAATCCATTTTCCAGTAGATAGGAGTCTATCCTACTATACCACGCTCTTGGTGCTTGCTTCAGCCCATAAAGAGCTTTCTTCAATCTGCAGACTTTGTGCTCTTGGCCTTTTTTCTCATATCCCAAAGGCTGTTCCACATATACCTCTTCCATTAAAACTCCATTTAAAAATGCAGATTTTACATCCATCTGGTATACTTTCCATTTGTTTTGTGCTGCTATGGACAGCACTGCTCTTATGGTCTCCATTCTTGCAACCGGTGCAAAAGTTTCTTCATAATCAATCCCATACTTCTGCTTATAACCCTTGACAACAAGTCTGGCCTTGTGTCTTTCTATCTTTCCTTCAGCATTGCTTTTGGTCTTATAGACCCATTTAACACCAATGGTTTCTTTGCCTTCTGGGAGATCAACCAACTCCCATGTTTTGTTCTTCTCTATGGCATTAATTTCTTCATCCATAGCTTCTATCCATTTTCTATCTTTAATTGCTTCTTCAAAATGAATAGGATCATCAACTTGACAATACAAAGCAAATAGGGAATTCATACCTTCATTTGCTTCTCCCTGCTCATAAATTTCTCTAAGACTTCTGAACTTTGTTCCTCTTTCACTTGGTGTAGCCGTGCTTGATGAAGCACTTAATTCTGCTCCACGTGGTGTGCTTGGTGATGCACTCTCGCTTCTTCTCAAGGGTGTTCTTGCTGCTGCTTGAGGCGTTCCTTGTTTTCCCTGTGTTGGTGGAGGTTGTGCTACGGATGGGTTGTTAATTTCAACCACATCTTCCTCATCTTCATCATGAGATAAACAATTTTTAACATTAACTGTTTTCTCAATACTTCCATCCCATGCTTCCTCTTCAATAAAATGCACATCTCTGCTTATCACAAAATTCTTTGTGGATGGGTTATACAGTCTGTATCCTTTGGAATCTTCACAATATCCAATGAAAATACACTTCTCCCCCTTACTATCCAACTTCTTTCTCAATTTGTCAGGAATGTGTGCATATGCCACACATCCAAAAACTCTCATGTGGGTGACTCCCTGTTTTCTGCCACTCCACGCTTCTTCTGGAACTTTGTTCATTACTTCTTTTGTGGGACATCTATTTAAAATATACACAGCACAGTTTGCTGCTTCTGCCCAATACTCATTCGGCAAGTGTTTTGCCTTGAGCATGCTTCTCACCATCTCCATTATGGTTCGATTCTTCCTTTCAGCAACTCCATTCTGTTGCGGTGTGTACCTTGTGGTAAATTGCTTGTGAATGCTGTTCTCTCTGCAAAAACGCAGAAATTCCTTTGATATATATTCTCCTCCTCTATCAGTTCTGTGAACTTTAATGTGCAGCCCGCTCTGTTTCTCTACAAGAGCTTTAAAGTGGAATTTTTTTTGAAAAACTTCACTCTTATATTTCAGAAAATAAACCCACACTTTTCTTGTGAAATCATCTCTGAAGGTCAGCATGTAATTGCTGCCTGAAACTGATGCTGTTTGCATCGGCCCACATAAATCTGAGTGAATGATCTCTAAGGGTGCTTTTGCCCTTATGCTTTTCCCTGAAGGAAAATTTTCTCTGTGTTGCTTTCCCAGAATGTAGCCTTCACATAGGCTGTCAGGCTTCTTAATCAATGGTAAACCTCTTACCATTCCTTTTCTGTGCAGTAGATTTAATCCTCCAAAATTTAGATGTCCAAATCTCAGGTGCCATAACCAATTTACATCTTTCTCTTCCTTCTGAAAGGCTTCTTGTGTTACAACTGCTATACTCTTTCCTTTTCCCTTCAAGTCAATGTTGAGCTTGAGTGGAAACATTCTATTGCTGGTCATTTGAATTTCAGCAATAATTTTCTTGCTTGGAGGAATATCTTTTATTGTGCACACATCATCTTTGAAAACTACATTGTAACCTTTGTTTATGAGCTGCCCAATGCTCAAAAGATTACATTTCAGACCTGGAACATAATACACATCAGGGAAAAATTTCTGCTCCCCATTTCTTGCTCGAATACTAATTCTACCTTTTCCTTTTACAGAGATTTTAGTATCTGTCCCTGTGGTTACTTCAGATTTTACTTCTTCATCTAAATTGGCAAACATTGCTCTATTTCCAGTCATGTGATTACTACAACCTGAATCTAAGAACCAAACATCATCTTCTCTATCTTGTGCTACATTACAAGCTAACAGCACATTACTTGGGTTCTTTTCTTCTTTTGCTACATTAGCATTCTGCTTATTTTTCATGTCATTTTGCTTCTTTCTACATTCATTGGCATAGTGCCCATATTTTTTGCAATAATAACATTGGACATTGGATTTGTCATACCTTTGTCCATGAGCATGTTGCTGTTGTTGTCCACCTTGCTGGCTGTTGCATTGGCCATGGCTTTGATTTTCATTGTTGCTCCTTCCATGTGAATGTGAAGGGCTGTTCCTTCCACCTCTGTTTTGACTTCTGCCTCTTCCTCTTCCTTTTCCTTGACCTCTTCCTCTTCCTGAAGGAATTTGGGTCTTGAAAGCATGTTCAAGAGATGAGGTTTCATCTCTGCTTAATCTATGTTCATGAGTTATTAGTGAGGCATGAAGTTCATCCACTGTGAAATGTGAGAGATCTTTGGTCTCTTCTATGGTGGTAACAATTATATCAAACTTTGAGGGTAAGCATCTCAAAAGTTTCTCCACAATCCTTCTTTCTTCAAGAGTTTCTCCATGGGATCTTATCTGATTTACAATCCCAATCATATGTGTAAAAAATGTGTCAACATTGTCTGACTCTTTCATGCAAAGAGTTTCAAAATCCCTTCTCAGCAATTGAAGTTTTGTTGTCTTAACTTTCTCCATACCCTGATAAGCTACTTTCAGAGTTTCCCATGCCTCCTTAGATCTCTTAGCTGCTGCTATCCTTGGAAACACACTTTCACTTACAGCTTGATACAAATAGAAGAGGGCTTTGGCATCCTTCTTTCTATTGTTCTTCAATACATCTTTCTCTGCTTGAGTTAAGGCATTAAAAGCCTGCTCATCAGCTGGTTCTGTAAAACCATCTTCTACAAGTTCCCATAGGTCTTGTGATACAAACAGGGCTCTCATGGTAATGGCCCAATAATCATAATTCTTTCCATTAAATTGTGGAAGTTGCACATTTCCAAGACTCATTCCTGTACTTGGTCCAGCCATTGCTATTAAACTGAACTCCGAACTTAAACAAACTGGCTTTCCTTCTCTGAAAGAACAAACTCTGTTAAATAAAAACAACTCTGTTTTCTTTGAGAAATACCTGAACTTTGACCTCTGTTGAGATTTTCACACTGCTGGAGAAAACACTGCAACAAGTCTTCTTCTTCAGCTTCTTTGAAATCTTCAAAGTGCCTAAACTAGCTCCGATACCATGTTAAAATTTCTGAAAATTCCAAGAAAAAACACTGGAGAATAAAACTCCCCTCTAAACACAGAGAAAATATTAAAATTGCATTCACAGTGACAGAGTTTCTCCACACTTAAAACATATTTCTATTTCTTCAAAAACTGATACAAACTCTTCCTCAACACAGAGGGATTACAATTGCTGGACTGCTTCTAAGCACAGTGCCAGAATAACATACTTTGTCTCTCTAAAACATTCACTGCTGTGTATGCAAAAATATTTTTCACACTGTTGTGTAAAAACACTCTGTCTCTGTCTATTCCAAAAAAAAATTACTCTCTGTCACACACAAATATCATTGCCGTGTGTTTTTTTTTTGTTTTTCCCGCACTGCTGTGCATTTATTTCTGTTCTGTGTAATACATTAAAACATATTACAGGTCTGTCCCTCTTTTGTACTCCCGGCAAATTACAATATATAACATTATGTTAGGTCCCTATATCACTAGTATAGTCCTTTATTATGGTTAGTTTAACCCCCTTATTGTTATTATTGAACCCTTGTAACCCCCATTTTGTTATTATTGTGCCCTTAAATTATTATTGTTAGGTCGGCTAGGATTACATTGTGGCCCACTAGGATTACATTATGGCCCCATGGACTCCTATATATAGAAAGGAGGTTTTTTAAATTTTATTATCGAAGAATTGTTCATTTATGTAATGTATTGGAGGTTTCCCCCTCGAAGTGGCTCATTTCTAAGGCGTTGATATCTCTTTTCTTTTCTTTTTGGAGCTGGTTACACAACATTTGGTATCAGAGCTTTGGATTCTAGGGTTTCGCTGCTCCAAACAGGTCATCGTGGCATTTTCGCTATAACTTTTTTTCTACGAAGCTTTAGAAGCTGAAATTTTTAGGGTGCGAAGCTGAAATCTTGAGGAAGTTGGTATCAAAATTTCATAGCTTGGTTCGCAATATTTTCGGAGATATGATCTGTGGAAGTTAGGTATGTTTTCAGGCTCCTAAACAGGTCATCGTGACATTTGCGCTATAAAAAATTTTCTACGAAGGTTCAGAATCTGAAATTAATATGGTGCGAAGCTGAAATCCTGAATAAAGTTTTCAAAAAATTTCAGAGCTTGGTTCGCAATATTGTTGGAGATATGATCTGTGGAAGGTAGTGCTTTTTCAGGATCCTGAATTTCATCTCAAAGAGGTGATCGTGGGAAAAGTTCAATAACTCTCTCTCTGGGCATCGGATTGGAGTGCCGTAAAAATTAGTTGCAAGTACACGGACCGCAATTTCTTGGCTATCAATTTCAAATACGAAGGACAAAACAGTGACACGTGGCAATCCGTACAAGTTCGCTCTACTGAACCAGTCCATAGTTGGGTCATTGTGGGAGATTGGAAATAACTTTGTCTTGAAGAATCCAAATTAGATCATATCTGTGGCATTTGAAAGAAAGTTCATAAGGCTACTACAGCAGTGAATTTCAGATATTGAAGATTCTCAATTATAGATATAATTCAATTTCAATACAGAGCTCCTAAAAAGCAAGTAAAAGGTGTGTATTTTTTTCCAATTGCATAAGTCTTGTTTGAAGAATCAAGTTGAATTGATTCCAAGGGAATATTGTAGAATAGATATCAGTATTGGATTCTAAAATGGCCCCTAAAAAGAATTCAACTCCCATTAAGCCTTTAGAAGGCTCTACTATGACTCATGAAGACAAAGAATGGCAACATGACATATCAAAATTACAAGAGCAAGTGCAACAAATTTCGCTCTCGCAAAGAACAACAAAAAATGAAATGGAAGTTTTGAAGAAAGGCAAGGAAACTAAGATGGATGGTTTGAAGAAAGGCGTGGAAGCTAAGATGAATGGTTTGGAATCTAAGATGGATGGCATGGAAGTGGGCATGGAAGCTAAGATTGATGACATGGAAGCTAAGATCGATGAAAACATGAAAGACAACATGGAAAAAATGAAGAATGATCTAAAAGCATACATGGAAGGCTTGATGACAAGCTTAAAACAAGAAACGATTCCTAATGGCGGAAATATAGTAGAAGAACCTCATGATGAGAACAAAATAAATGTTAATCGTGATTTCATAACCTCTAATGTTGGCGGGAAGAACCATCATATTCCAAAAATGGATATGAGGAAGTTTGATGGAAAGGATCCTGTAACATGGATACTACAGATGGAGCAATATTTTGATCTCCATAACGTGCAAAACACGCAAAAGGTACGCATTGCAACTTTACATTTAGAACAAAATACATTTGGATGGTATCAATGGCTTTTCTCCCGTAAAAAAATTGTCACTTGGTCAATTTTTACGGAGGAAATGATAGCACATTATGAGGATACAAAGAGCAACACCTTCTTTACCCAATTGATAAATCTCAAACAAAAGGGTTTAGTGGGGCAGCACATCGAGGACTTCCAAAAATTGAATATAAGGGTAACTGATCTTACAGAGGAACACAGGATTGATCTCTTCCTAGGCACTTTAAAGGATAACATCCAACATGAAGTTCGTGTTTTGGAGCCTGATTCATTGGAGAAGGCATTCAGGTTGGCAAGAAAAGTTGAATGTAAAGTTATGGCGACAAGGAAGCCTACCACTCAATTCTATAAAGAAGGAAGTGTTGCTAAACCTAGATTTCCACAACCTACAAGGTTGACACCACAACAATTGGAAGAAAAAAGAGCAAAAGGGCTTTGCTACAGTTGTGATAGCAAATACACTAAAGTCATAAGTGTGCTGAGAAGAAATTATTTTACATAGATTGTGAAGAGGAAGAAGAAAATGAACAAGAAGAGGATATACACCAGGAACCAGCCCTAGAAGAGGAAGAAATGAGTCCGACCATATCGTGTAATTCATTGGCAGGAATTACTACTCCTCAAACTCTCAAGATAGAAGGACATATCAAGAAGAAAAAGGTAATAGTGTTGATTGATTCAGGTAGCACCCATAATTTTATTCATTGTAAGGTAGCCAAGGAATTGAATTGTTTCCTATACCCAGCACCAGAATGTCAAGTGATGGTTGCAAATGGGGGAACTATAAATTGCTCTAGAAAATGCCATAATATCAAGCTAACCATGGGGGAATATGTATTGAATAGTCCAATGCTTTCCATTCCTATGGGAGGTGCTGATGTTGTACTAGAGTACAATGGTTACAATCTTTGGGGATGGTAGCTTTTAATTTTCAAGAACTTTTCTTGAAATTTTTTTCAGAAGGAAAGGAAGTCGAATTACGGGGTATTGAAGGGAAGCCAGGAAGGATAATAAGCTCTAATGTCATGACAAAGCTTCTAAAGAAAGAACAACGAGGCGTAATTGCACAATTATGCTCACTAGAAGTTCCGATATCAAAATCATCTATTTCTGCAGATCTCCAACAAGTCTTGGACAATCATTCCAAGGTGTTTGAAACTCCCAAAGGACTCCCACCTATTCATGATCCTGATCATGCTATTCATTTGATTCCAGGAAGTGTTCCTCCAAACATCAGGCCTTATAGATATCCTTACTTCCAAAAGAGAGAAATTGAACGTATGATTGCAGAAATGTTAGAGGCGGGTATAATTCAACCTAGTCAAAGTTCTTTCTCTGCTCCTATAGTTTTGGTACACAAGAAGGATGGATCGTGGCGAATGTGTCCGGATTATAGGGAGCTCAATAAGCTCACCATTAAAGACAAATTTCCCATTCCTGTGATTGATGAATTATTGGATGAATTACATGGAGCAATTTATTTTACCAAGTTGGATCTTCGTTCAGGATATCATCAAATTAGAATGAAGATTGAAGATATTCCAAAAACAAAATTTCGAACTCATGAGGGTCATTATGAATTTTTGGTCATGCCTTTTGGCCTTACCAATGCACCTTCTACATTTCAAGGGTTGATGAATTCCATTTTCAAACCCTTCCTTAGAAAATTTGTGGTAGTATTTTTTGATGATATACTAATCTACAACAGGTCTTGGAAGAATCATGTTGAACATGTTGACAGGGTGCTCAAACTATTGCAGGAGAAACAATTATATGCAAAAAATCCAAATGTTTCTTTGGAGTACAAGAGGTGGAATATCTGGGTCATATTGTATCTCACGAGGGTGTTAAAGTAGACCCTAACAAAATTAAAGCTATTAAGGAATGGAAAGTCCCCACAACCATAAAGAAGTTGCGAGGATTTCTCGGGTTAACAGGGTATTATCGCAAGTTTGTTAAGAATTATGGGAGAATAGCAGCACCTCTAACAACATTATTGAAGAAAGATACATTTTCATGGACTCCTGAAGCAACTAAGGCCTTTGAACATCTTAAAGAGGCAATGTGCCTAGCACCGGTCTTAGCTACGCCAGACTTCACAAAAACCTTTATTGTGGAATGTGATGCCTCAGGAAATGGAATTGGTGTTGTTTTAATGCAGGAAGGAAGACCCATTTCTTTTGAAAGTCGTCCAATCAAAGGAAAGTATTTACGTAAACCTATTTATGATAAGTAAATGTTAGCAATACTGCATGCACTAAGGAAATGGAGAACTTACCTAATGGGAAGACACTTCAAGGTAAAAACTGATCATGATAGTCTTAAACACTTTTTGGAACAAAGACTATCTTCAGAAGAGCAACAAAAATGGGTCACAAAGATGTTGAGTTATGACTTTGAAATAATCTACAAAAAAGGAAAGCTTAATGTTGTTGCAGATGCACTCTCAAGAAAGAATGAAGAGGTGGAAGCATTGCTTTGTGCCATTTCTATTATCCAACCAGATTGGATAACTGAAGCAAGAGATGAATGGAAGAAGGAGAAAGATGTATGGACACTCATTCAAAAGTTGCAGCAAGATCCTAGTACATCTGATACATTTAGTTGGAAAAATTATTCCTTATGGTACAAAGATCGCTTATATCTTTGTAAGAATTCCCAACTAAAACAAAAGACTCTTCTGAATTGCACACTTCTCCTTTAGGAGGACACTCAGGATTTTTAAAAACTTACCACAGGGTGAAGAAAGAATTTTTTTGGGATGGCCTTAAATCTGATATTCAAAAGTTTGTGGCGAAATGTTTGGTTTGCCAGCAGAATAAAGTGGAGACAATTAAGACCCCGGGACTTCTACAACCTTTATCCATTCCAAGTCAGCGTTGGGAGGAGATTTCAATGGATTTTATCACAGGTTTACCTAAGTCTCAAGGAAAGAATGTCATCATGGTGGTAGTTGATAGACTTACCAAGTATGCACACTTTTGTGCATTATCTCATCCATTTAAAGCAAGTACAGTTGCTACTACATTTATGGATAGAATTCAAAAACTACATGGAAGCCCAAGGGTTATTGTGAGCGACAGAGATCCCATTTTTACCGGAAATTTTTGGACAGAGTTATTTTCTTGTTTGGGTACTCAATTAGCTCATAGCTCATCTTATCATCCTCAATCTGATGGTCAAACTGAGATCGTAAATAAATGTTTGGAAGGATATTTTCGTTGTTTTGTATCTGATAAACAAACACAATGGGTCAAGTGGTTACCTCTTGCTGAATGGTGGTATAACACTTCCTTCCATACTGCAGCGAAAATGACCCCATTTATGGCACTTTATGGATATCATCCACCATCCATCACATCATATTTAAGGGAAAATTCGAAGGTTCAAGCAGTGGAAGATCACATCGAGCATCAGCAAGAAGTTCTCCAACTCTTAAAGGATAACCTGAATTTGGCACAAAATCGAATGAAACAACAAGCAAATCAACATCGTAGCGAGAGAAGTTTTGATGTAGGAGATTGGGCATTTTTACGGCTACAACCATACAAACAAATGTCCCTCAAGCAAGCAAAGAAGGATAATAAATTATCGCCAAAGTACTATGGTCCTTACAAGGTGTTGCAAAAGATCGGTACTATGGCATACAAATTGGAGCTTCCTGCTTCTTCGCGAGTACATCCAGTTTTCCATGTTTCATGCTTAAAGAAGGTTATAGGTGAAAATCTTCCAGTTCAAACAATATTTCCAGAACTTGATGAGGAAGGAAAAATCATATTGGAACCTGAAGTGGTCACAGAAACAAGAACTCGACAGCTACGAAATCGATCAATTTCAGAGTATCTCATCAAGTGGAAGAACTTACCCACTGAAGATTCTACATGGGAGGATGAGAATTTTATACAGAAGCACCCAGAGCTACTCAAGTGTTGAGGACAACACTTTTTTGAAGGAGAGGGGCATGTTAGGTCCCTATATCACTAGTATAGTCCTTTATTATGGTTAGTTGGTTAGTTTAACCCCCTTATTTTTATTATTGAACCCTTGTAACCCCCATTTTGTTATTATTGTGCCCTTAAGTTATTATTGTTAGGTCGGCTAGGATTACATTGTGGCCCACTAGGATTACATTATGGCCCCATGGACTCCTATATATAGAAAGGAGGTTTTGTAAATTGTATCATCCAAGAATTGTTCATTTATGTAATGTATTGGAGGTTGCCCCCTCGAAGAGGCTCATTTCGAAGGCGTTGATATCTCTTTTCTTTTCTTTTTGGAGCTGGTTACACAACACATTACATAATAGATATATATTATAAATACCATGTATTTATAATATATATTTAACCAATAGTAAAAACCAAAATTACTGCGGTAACAAAACATTTACCGTGCGTGAAACAAAAAACTTACGTGCTGGAATATAAAACAACAAAATAAAACATTAAACATATGATGGGCAAATAATATTAAACCCAAAACTTTGTCAACGTATAATATGTGTGGGCCCCCACTTGCATCAACAGTTCCGAGGGGGTTCAAAACTCTGCTTGCCCAACTTTCCAGACCCCCTCGGAATTGTATTGCCACTTCATCTCTGTTTTCAATTGACCACCTCAAACTTGTTCAACGTACTGCTGCCTCCATTCTGCATTAACTGTGTTCGGTGGGGATTTTAATTGGTTGTTGCTGCAGATAGAATGCAGCTCTCCCGAAGCTCCAACATTTAACTCGCGGCTGTCAAAAATTCCCATCAAACTGAACTTCGCTGCCATAGCTATCTCTTCCAATTGATTTTTGCTGTACTGCATTATCTGGGCAGTTGGAAATTAAATTCCAACACTGGCCTCTACCCTTGTCAACCACAGCCCGACTTGGATCGAAGGACGATTTACGTGGGCGACGTTCCAATAGGCATGGAGGCGGGTGCTCTTGTAAGTTTGTTTTCGCAGTATGGCGAGATTGAAGAGGGGCCCAAAGGGTTTAATAAGAATACGGGCAAGACCAGTGGATATGCCCTCTTTATTTTCAACACAGTAAAGGCAGGTCCAGTGGATATGCCAATGGGTTCCATATCCCTTACCACTTCAGGGTTATTCCTGCTAATCCCGCCTTACAAGTTAATCAGGGCTCGAATCCATGGCCATGGACTGAACCACTTTTTAATCAAATCATGCAATTGAAAATAATTATAGTAACAGAATCCAGTGTTTTTTAATATATATCAGTACGGCTTTTCGAATTATGCGGGTTATCCACCTGAAGGATCTAGTTATTATACGCATGGAGTCGAGGCGAGTCCGTATACTCCCCAATCACTGTTCACTGAATCGAATTATGTGCGTTATCCACCAAAAGGATCTGGTTATTATACGCATGGAGTCGAGGTGAGTCCGTATACTCCTCAATCGCTGTTCACTAAATCGAATTATGTGCGTTATCCACCTGAAGGATCTGGTTATTACATGCATGGAGTCCAGGCGAGTCCGTATACTCCTCAATCGCTGTTCACTGAATTGAGTTATGTGGGTTATCCACCTCAAGGATCTAGTTATACGCAGCTGACTGATTTTACGTTTACGGAAGAAGGTAGCCGTCCGGGATCGTCAACTGAATATCAATATCAAAATCAGTCTCATGGTGTCCAAACGAGTCCGGGTACTCCTCAATCACTATTGACTGAATTTACGGAAGAACCTAGCCATCCTGGCTCGTCCAATCAATCTCAATATCAAAATCAGCAGCAGGATTAGGGCAGTGATCCTCTCCAAAAACTCAAAGCGTTTTAGTATAATTGGATTTACTTAACTCTTTTCCAATACAATTCCACAACTTAGGACTTTGACATTAGGAAGCTCCTCTATGTCATGCTATAGATATTTATTATCAGCGTCACTTCATTTTGAAAGAGTCGAGCTTAAGTGGCAAAGGCACCTATTGGGTTTGTGAATTGACAATTTAGTAAATTTTAAGTGAATTTTGGAATTATTGAAATTAAATCTCTACTAATAATATGTTTGGTTAGGTTAACTGAATTACTCACTCTCACCTAAAAAAAATATCAACAAATCGGCAATCTCACTTATTGTCACCTTGGGAGAGCTACAAAGATGAAGGCACAAAATATCAGCAAATCAGCAATCTCACTTAGTGTCACCTTGGGAGAACTACAAAGATGAAGGCCCGTTTTACACTAGAGAGATTTGATTTGTTTGTATGTTTGAATGATTTAAAGTTAAAATGAATTTATGCCCTTTCCTAATTGATTAATTTTTTTTTATGTGATTCACAAAAGTTCTAAAGGAATTTCTATCTTTGTTGCAATCAAATAGCAATCTTATGGTGGAAAAGGAAGCGATGACCTTGATGGAACTCATACGAGGTAGATGGATTATCGAGATATGTATATCCAATTCTTGTTTATATGTTTTGTTCTCACTATTTATTGTACTAGTTGGTACTATTATAGATTACTTTCTAAGTGGTTGAGAGGTCCACCAACATGCCAAAATAATAATCATATTAGATACCAAAGCTATAACCATGTAATGAATTTTAACATACGTGAAAATAACATTATGACTCAAATAAATAAAGTATCATTTCACAAATTTTGGTTGTGTATTTGGGGATGACTGAGAAGGGGATGTTAAAGTTGGGGTTATTTTCTGAGATTGCACTATAATGATTTGTTTCTTTGGTGGGTTTGGGCTGTCAAGGATTATTTGTATTAAAATCTAGACAAATATAAAATTAACTTATTATAAATATTTTTTTATACGTTTATTAATTAAATTTAAATATAAAGTATCACAATATAATGGTGTCTACATATATGAATTATTATTTTAATTTATATGATCAATTATTTACATTTATTATTAATATTTTCAGTTATATGTTTATTAATTTTTTATATGTTTACTATATTATGAAATATTATGATTATGAATACGAGTCATTATTATTTAAATTTAAATTTATTTTTAATGTGATATCTAAATTAATATTTTTAACATGACTCATTATTATTTATTTTTTGTAAGCCTATTCACCACCACCATAATTGAATCATTGGGTCTCCTACTTCTCAGTATACCTATGATGAAATCAAGTGATATGACCTCCAAGTTCCATTATGGTACAAGAATAGGCCGAAACAATCATGTTCGATGTTGGTGCTCCACCTTCACTTGCTCACACTCCAAAAATTTGGTTAAGTATTCAACAATGTTTTTACGCATGCAAGGCCAAAATAGTCCTTTCTAATTGTTGTTAGCATCTTATAATATCCAGGATGTCCAGCACAAGAACTCCGTTCGTATTCATCCCAAATCAGCTCCTTCAAGCTCATCTGATTTGGTATACATATCTTCCCTCGAAATATTAAAATTTGTTTATCATTAATTCTATAACCCGAATGATTTTATTGTTTTTCTTCCTCTCTTGCATGCTTCCATAAAAATTGATACTCAGGGTCTCTCTTTGCTGACTCCATGACTTTCTCCCGGAACTTAAATTCCTCTTGATTAAAGTAAAGTTCATATATGTAATGTAGTTTCCTACTTAGAGCATTAGCTACATGGTTCTCCTTACCTTTTACATGTTAAATTTTAATCAAATTCACTAAGGAATGCATTCCATCTTGCTTGGCGGGCATTCAAATTACATTGTTTAAAGTAGATATTCATGCTACTATGGTCGGTTCTTAGCACAAAAATTTCCCCAATAAGTAATGTATCTAAATTTGAAGGGCATGTAATATAATTGTTAACTCTAAATCATAGACAGAGCATCATTGCTCATGGTCCTTTAGCTTCCTGGATTCATATGCTATGACCTTGCCATCTTGTTTCAATACCACTCCCACCCCTTCCTTACAAGCATCTATGAAGAGTTCAAATTATTTGCTTGGGTCTACCACTTTCAATACATGAGAAGTAGTTAATAGTTCTTTTAATTGTGAAAAACTGGCTTGACACTCATTAGTCCACTTAAAGACTCACCCCTTCCGCTGCAAGGAATTAATGGGAAAGGCTATTTTATAAAAGCCTTCGATGAATTGTCGATAGTAACTAGCTGGGCCCATGAATGAACGTATGTCTGCTACATTTCTGGGAACTCTCCATTCCATAATTGTCTTTATCTTTTCGGAATCTACCGAAATACCTTCAACATATATGACATGGCCCAAATATTAGATATGTTCTTTATAGAAATCACATTTGATAAATTTGGCGTAGAGCTAATGTTCCTGTAACATTTTCAACACCAAGAGTAAATTTTCTTCATGGTCTTCAATATTTTTAGAATATATTAGTATATCATAAATAAATATTAAAACAAATTTATCGAAATATGGGTGAAATATACCATGCGTCACACAGATGAAAGTTGCTAGTGCATTGGGTAATCCAAAGGATAACACCACAAATTCATAATGTTCGTACATGGTAAGAAAATTTGTTTTGTATATGTCTTCATTCTTAATCCATATCTGGTAATACCCAGACCTCATGTCAATATTTGAAAATGCCATTTCTCCCTTTACCTGATCAAAAATATCATCTATACGTGGCAATGGGTATTATTTTTCGACAGTCAGCTTATTAAGTTCTCTATAATCCATCCACATCTACATTGTACCTTATTTATTTTTAACGAATGACACTAGTGCTCCCCAATGGGACACACTTGGAAAAATATACCCTTTTTCCTATAGTTATTGCAGTTGCCTTTTTAATTCTCTCAATTTAGGCACACTCATTCTCTATGGTGCTTGCGATACTGGTGTTGCTCTGCGTAGTAATTCTATAGTAAAGTTGATATCTCATTTTGGGGCTAATCTTGGAATATTTTCAGGAAACACGTCCATAAATTCTTGAAAAACTGGAATATTTTCCAACATAAGGATCTTGCCTTTGGAGTTAGTAAGCCACACATTAATATCATAAAGATGACACCATTTTGAATGAATTTACCCAGCTGGGATGCATTGATGGGGCACAATTGAAGTGGTTTCTTAATTCCTTGTAATTCTTGACAAGTACCATATTCAGCCTCAAAATGGATAATTTTCTCCTTGCAATCTACCAGTGACCAATGTCTTTCTAACTAGTCCATTCCCAAAAAAATATCGTAGGAGCCCAGAGGTGGAATATTTAGTTCTAGAGTTGTATGTTGTCTTCCTATTTCCTTGATACAATTCAAAATTTTAGCATTAACTCTTCTCTTTGCTCTCCTAACCAATTGCACCAACCAGGGAATTTTAAATATATGGCTTTGCAATTTATAGTTTTCAACTACTCAGGGATTTATATAACTTAAAATTGCACTAGTATCAACCGAAATGGAAACAGTTTGAGAATATAACTTACCTTCCAATTCTATCATAGTTGGTCGGAAATCCGTCTGTTGATCTTATAGTGCAGCTTTGATCCTCGGTATGTTTCTTGCAACATCCCCTACTATAGATGCCTCTTACAGTTTTCCTGTAACTTCATTTCTTCCATGATGATGGAAATCCTTACATTAATGTGCCTCTCGACATGCCAAACATTGTAGTGGTGGTTTCTGGGACTGTCCATCATCTATCCTATTGGATGCTTTAGTAGGCCTTTCATCAACTGACCATTTTGGATTTTTCTAATTTTTCCCAAATTGTCTATTTCTTGGGTTCCTTGCAGCATTTTTTTAATTTCCCGGTTTGCTACTTTTAAAATTCGAGATACCCTTCTTCCCTTTCTTTCGTGGCCAATTTCTGCCAACTTGATCTTTCGCCCTGGATTACTAATAGCACATTCATGCTTTTTAAATCACCTCATCCATAGTCTTTGGGTTCAAAGATTCAATCCTCTCCTTCGTGTGAGCATGCAGGTTACTCAAGAAACGATGTACCTTTGCTCTTTTATGTCTCAGATATGGTACATACCTTAACAAAGAGGTAAATTTAGTGATGAACTCATCCATAGATAGTCGACCGAACCATAAGTCATGAAACTCTTGAGATTTTTCATCATAAAATTTCTCTATTAGGTACTTATCCTTAAAATACTGGTGGAACTCATCCCAAGTCACATTCTGGTCTTCAATTCCCCACACATTTTTCACCTCCTCCAACCATAATCTGGTTTTTTCCCGCAACTGATAGATAACCAAGAGAGCTTTGAGCTTGATTTTATATTCATAGACTTGAAAATATTTGTTCATATTAATTATCCATGCTTCCTCTACTTCCTCAACCTCTCCATCGAAAGTAGGAGGTTTAATTTTCTGAAATTCACCTTGTAACTCCAATTTATTTTTCTTCATCTCGTGTTGTTTTGAAGGATTTCCGGAATTTGATTCATTGTTAGTTATACTTTTGTTACTTCGTTGAGTTTTGCTCCCTTTCGGATTTTCATGAACTTACTGCTTGTGCTCTCCTTCTTCATGGGTGTCTCGTTCTAGACTGGGCTATGCTATAGGATTATTTTGCTTATCCGAGAGAATCTTGAGTATCATTTATTGTTCCCTTATCAACCTTTAATTGTTGCTTCATACTCTAATAATTTATGTCTAGAAATGTTGCACTGTATCTAACAATTGCTTTGTCTAACATTTTTGCTCCTCCTGTAACCCACTAGTTTGCTGGTGTTGATCCACACTCAATTGTAATGGAATGGATGATGATCGTTGATTTTGGAAACGTAGATATGGAAATCTTAGTTTATTTGAACGGGATTAGGGTAACTAACTAGTCAAAGTCTTGTGCCTTGAGGTCATTCATGTGTAGCACCGTTTCATCTCTTCTTTTCTAGTTGTTCGTTTGTTTCATGTGTAGCACCGTTTCATTTGTGGATGCAGAAAATCACATGTATCTTGCTCAGTCTGGGTAAGAGCTTTCGATATGGTGTTCTGGTATAGTTTTTAGCTCTGTAACATTAAATTTCATAGTAATGTATGATGTCTTTCACTCTGCTTGAACAAGCAGTAACTCATATATGTTCTTTACTGACGTATTCTCGTTGCACAGGTCATATATATTTTTTCTCAGACATATGCCTCTACGAGGTCTGTTAATCCTATATGATCTTGGCTATGTTTTGTTTCAGGATGTTATCCCTATTGTGGACGATGGTCTATGGCTTTTCCTACATTTCACTTTCCCTCTCTTTGACTAATTTCATAGCATAACCCTCCCAGTATACCAAGAGCAATGGCTTCAGCCTTCAGGTAATGGATTGTCTTCCAGTTTAAACCCTTATAAATGCAGTAAATATTATATGCATTTCCTCATTATTCTCATTTACTCACAACCTTTTCTTTTGTTAATTGGTTTCCAAGTTTCTGTTGGGTACCAGGGTCTTGGTGAATTGGGGCATCCTCCAAATTTTTACATGGCACTTCATTAGATATTCTCATAATTTGACTCACATATTCAGTTGAGTTGTTAAGTTTAATGAGCTTCATTCGGGTCTTACTGAGGGTAGAATCCTCAGCATGTATAGGACCCTGACATCCAGCCTTGAATCCCCTTGTGTGCATGAACATCCTGTGTACCTGTAAGTGTGAAGGGTTGAGTTTAGAATAATCCTTCCAAATTTTAGATGCTATATCTTAGCAACTCGATACAACTGTTTAGTTCGGTTATGAATATGACTATATATTATTCTTTTTGTATTCGGCCCCGTGTAAATATTTTTGTAAGGATTAATTTCCCTTGATGTTATATGCGTACGCGAAATATAATTTTTTTCAGTTGTTTACATCTACCCTTGTACAAATATTGTTTATTGAAAGTTTATTTTTCTATCCCCATGATCGGAACTTCCATTTGTAGAAGAAGTTCACATTCTATTTACATTTTCTTCTTTTGGTATATTGTATAATCTTGTAATAGCTTTAGACATTATCAGTCGCCATTCAAGCTTCTGGGTTATTGTTTTTTTTGAAATCGATGTTTTTTTCCAGCGTCTTAGTTTATCGCCTTCTCCGTGTAAGAGAGTTTAATAATTATTTGTGGATTCAATGGCTAGAGAACCTTGAACCTTGATCTATTATCAGGAAGCTCGGCGTCTAAACCTCTGAGCCGTATTGATCCTCTTCACTAAATTATTAGAATACATAGTTACTTATACAAGCTACAACATGTATTGGATTATTTTATTATGTTTGGTTCTTATTACCCCTCATGTGTAATTACTGTATTCGTTTATTCAATGTATTGTTCAATAATATGTGGCAAGAAATCGACAATGTATGAATGATTTACTTTGCTGAAGAAGCAAAGTTTATTCTTAATATTTTTCCACTACACTTACCCTAAATTCTTTCTAAATTCGTAGAGTTTTAGATTTGCACCATTTATAGTATTTAGACAACAAGAATAACTTTAATATATCTTCTGTTTTTAGCCGTGTCATAACATTTCTTTGCTACTATATTTATTTCTAGATTTACTTCATCTTTCTGAAATAAATATTTGACAATATATTTTCTATTTAACAGAATTAATTTACGATTCCAGTATATTGAATTTAAATAAAATTTTATTATAATATCCTATAGTTTTACCAATAAACTTATATGCTTATCTTAGTATACTTGCTTAACTGATGGCGACACCCAACCATGGGAGAGGATATCGCGTCCTTTGCTTACCCCGTGCTTCGCACCAGAGTCTCAGGTAGCAGTTAATTATCAAAAGTTAGGCTTCAGGACTGCTATCTAGCCTACACTGCTTATGGATTACATAGCTCCACTGGTTCTAAACTAGATCTAGACAAATCTTCCTTTTTACAACAAACTGTTGTTAACCCTTTTCTTCTTTCATGAACAGAACCCCTTCCCTTTCTGAGGATTTCCTTTCTATCCTCCCGGGGAAGGTAACTGTCAGAAAAAACTTCCTCTTCAATTTTACTCTAGAATCTTGGAATTATTTTACCAATCATTTAATCAATTACTCAATGTTATTTTTTTTTCATGAAATAAAATTCAAGTTTTCTTTTACTAAATAATAACCATAATCATTAATATCTTTTCACTAACAAATTGGAATTTTTTTAAAAAGTATTTTAGTCATAAAATCAAAATAATATAGGGTGTTACAGAGGGCTACATCTTCATCATCATGGCCAATACATACATAGGACTACATCTTCATCATCATGTCCAATACATATCAGATTGAAGGAAATTGAACCGATGAATTCACATCAATGAGTGCCTTAAGAGAGCACGATTGAATTCTATACAAGACCCCATGGTCATTATTTAAATTTGTTTTAATATGATATGTAAAATATAATTTTGATTTTGATTTTGATTTATATTTAATTTCATAAAGTTGAAAACGTTGAGCTTAAGCACTAAAGTCAGATATTTTGTTTGTGGATTCACACTTTATAAAATTTGTGTGAATTTTGAAATTATTGAGTGGAAAGATATCCCCACCATAATTAAATCTCCACTAATAATATGTTAATTATGATTTGGTACTATAAATCTCAATTTCTGAGTTGAGCTTAAGCACTAAAGGCACATATTGTGTTTGTGGATTCATAATTTACTAAAATTTGTATGAATTTTGGAATTATTGAGTGGAAAGATATCCCCACCATAGTTAAATCTCCACTAATAATATGTTAATTATGGTTTGATGCTATAAATTTAAATTTCTCACTCTCACCTAAATAGGATATCAGCGATCAACAATCTCTCTTAGTGCCACCTTGGCAAAGGGACAAAGATGAAGGCCTAGTTTATACTTTGAAAATAACAAAACCAAATGTATTACACTTCCCTTAGACTTTAGAATATGGTGAATTAGAAACATATGATATTTTAATTAGTTGCAAGGATGAGAGATTTATGGCATCTAGCATAAAGTATAATTCGTATTTAACTTCTCTTGGATTTAACTTCCCTTGGACTTTATGATATGGTGAATTAGAGACTTATGATGTTTTAATTAGTTATAAGGACTAGAGGTTTATGTGCATCTGGCATGATGGGAAAAATATCAGCATGTCCAGCATCATTTCACAAATTTCAGTTGTGCAGTAGGGGGATGCCTCAGAAAGGGATGTTAGAGTTGAGTTTAGTTTATGAGATTGCACTATAATGATTTATTTCTTTGGTGCGTTTGTACTCTCAAAGATTGCTTGTCTTAAAATCCAGATAAAGATAATTGAAAGCAATGGAATCTCAGATTAAAATTAGTATATACTCAACAAAATTACATAAAATAATGCATAAATTATGGAGGATGATAAATAGATGATTCTTCTAGAGCAAGCACTTTGCAATGAGGATATCATCCTGATGTTTATGGAGAAAGAAATTTTCAATGATGAAATCATCTTGTATCATTTTCCAGGGTGATATGTCACAGGTCATCTCGAGATGACAAAAGTACTAATAATTATTTTTCCTATTTAAACTAGTATTCTTCGAATTCAATTTGCAATTTTTATGATTTTTTTTTTTTTTGCCAAAAATATATAAAAAATCTTTAAAATTTGAAAGAAAAATACAAAACATTATGCCTATAAATTGAAAATTATATAGATAAACAATATTTCTCTACTTATAATATTCTTGTTTAAGATGAAGGACTTTCATAATATGAAATATCAAACAATAAAATTTTGTGTTCCAACAAAGTCAATATCAATATTTCAAAATGGAACAGTGATCTAAAGGTATCTTTGCTACAATCAAATCTTATATTCAGAGAATACAATAGAAATCTCGTAGTGAAAAAGGAAGCAATGAAAAGTTAATAGGAGATAGTAAGATAAATATTATGAATATTTTGATTATCTATACATATTTTAAATAATTTGAAAATTTGGTAATTACACTATTATATATTCTAACCCTTCAATATATTGAATTAAAATTTATTACAATGGTTTTATATCTATATTGACCGATTACATTATTCAATATTACAAGAATTCAATATATTGAATTAAAATTTATTCAATGATTTTATATCTATATTCTTTACATTATTCAATATTACAAGCATTCAATATATTGAATTAAAATTTATTCAATGATTTTATATCTATATTCTTAAAGGCTAGTTATCCCATATAATTCACCCACTTACTTTTTATAAAACTAATCCATTTTTTTAAACATTTTTCATATAGAATTCAACATAAGTATACAATAAGATTGTTTTTAGAATGGAATCCTACAATTAAATCATCATGTCACCATTCAAATTGAGGATTTTTATATGTTTAACTACATGTTAAAATATAAATTTTTGTTGAATATAATTATAACCAAATTTATATAGGAATCAATTATATTTAAAACCAAAATATAATGTAAACATCTCACAGTATTCAACCCATCTACAAGGATATTATTACAAAGAAATCGGTGTTGTATCCCAAACAATTTAAACTAACAAATAATAAATTGATATAATTACTCAAAAAAAATATAAAATATAATTATGCAACAATCAAAATTGAATTGTAAGAACAATGAATTGTGCAGTAAAAAGGAATGATGCAAGAGAAATAATGAAATAAACATAATTGTTAAACTATATGTTTGTGCATCTATTCCAATAAAACTAAAAAATGAATTCAATGTTCAAGGAAATTAAGAGTACATAATGAACAAAGTAAAAAATAATATTAATGAAACAATATAATTGATAAAGTGTACATGTATTATATTTGGCTTATAAATCTTTAAAAAAAAATAAAAAAAAAATGGCAAAGTGCACTTTATATTTGCTTTTATAAATATTTTAAAAATTAAATTAGTAGAAAATTAAAGTAATAAATAAAGTAGTTTCAAAAAATAATATAGTATTCAATAAAAGTAAATTAATATAGATTTATTTATTTATTTATTTTCTTATTTTTCAGTTTTTCTTCTTTTCTCATTTTTCTTTTTCTTCTTTTTCTCTTTTTTTTTATTTTTTTATTTTATCTTTTTTATCTTTTCTTCTTCTTTTTCTTCTTTTCTTCTTTTTATTTTTTTATTTTTTTTCCTAAGTTGGACTAAATTATATTAATATAACATAATATACAGGGTGAAACTGGCCTCTGGAATCGTTGTACTAGCCGATTTCGGAGCCATTATGAGTCAAAAAAGCAAAATATTGATTGCCCCACATGGGGAAACTAGTCATAATACAGCTTCCCTCAGAGGGGAAACCAGCTTCAGACAGAAAATAGTTAAATGTTGTCAGAATATTTAGGAAATACAATCTAACATATAAAATAAACATAGATGTAAAAAAAGACCTCTCCATGCTATGTATCATCTGCATGCTAGGTGTAATTTTTTTGAGGCGGTTGTTCCTCCACAATAAGGCACCTGTAGTCTTCGAAGGATTCATCTGCATGCATCGGTTGGTGAGTTCGAAGTTTGGGTGTTGTCATTGTGCGAACAATGCTTGCTTTGACCTTGAAACCTTCTTCGCCCCACCATTCTGAACTACCACTTCCACTGCTTCCATTTCCCTTGCTGCTGGAAGAAATGACACCCGGTTTGACAGGCAGGGCCTTTGACTTACACAAGAGCTGAAGAGGGGCAAAGGCTATTGTGGAATTTATCTGTCTTTTCCTAGTACTTTAGCCAAGTTCGAAGGATGCGTCCTCCTTGAAGCTGATGGTGATGGTAGCAGTGAGTCGAGGATGGTCCAATGCACAGGTGTAGTGAAATTGCACAGAATTCTCCTTAGGTAGAAGAGGTCACGTCTCCAGGTGAAAGGATTGCATAGGTGGGGATGCTCTACCTCTTCCTCTGCCATGGCTCATGCCATGACGCTGAGCCAAGTTCTCATCAGGAGAAACAAAACGAGGCGGCCAAGGATCAAATCCTCTACCACTTCCACTACGAGTGGAGGGGTAATGGGAAAATTTCTCATTAGGAGGCGGAAAATGAGACTCAGAGCGAAGGGATAGAGGCGGAGGAGACACATGACCATGCCCATTTCCTTGTTGACAATGCATTCTATGCCGCCTGGGCATGTTAGAGCCGTCATAATCATTAGGGATGCAGGTGAGTAGAGGTGGTGAAACAGATTGAGCAGAGAGCTGGGAATTCTGAGACCAAGGAGAAGAGTCGAAGCTATAGTAGAGGCGGTGAGTGAAATGGAGACCAGGAGTGAGTGTGAGGCAAGAGTGAATTCTGCACCGCCTCCCTATGTGCGTTCAAGAGCTCAGCTCTGAGACCACAGAGGGGAAAATGCAACGTGAGGGAGATGGCAGAATGATGCATCACGGAGTCATTATGAGGAGAATGAAGCAGCAATGTCGTCCAGGCATATTAATGGCGGAGGGTTGTGAGTATTTATCTGCTATAAATTTCACCAGACTAAGCCCATGCATGACAATGTATCATGGCCATGTGTCACACGAAGGGCTCGTCATCCATCTCCCAAAGTTATACACCCGCATCCGGGAGCATTGCTTCCATGTGCACCAGTTTAGTGCATTCCTGTAGGAGAGAAGTATCATTGATATTTTCTATAGGGCCCGAGAAGAGGGTATGTACATAATAAACACCTTTGTTTGCAAGCAGATCAACAATCTTATTACCAGTGCATTTGACATGCTTGAAGGAAACATCCCAGTGATGATTAATCCATTGTTATATATGTTCAAAACTAGCAGAAAGACACCAGATTTTGGCCACCTTTGAGGCAGAGGCACCCATGAGGATATGAGTAGTGGCGTTGATGAGGATTTGAGAGTCCCCTTCCACTTCTAAGGGGAATTAGTTGTGAGCTTCAGCTAGACAAAGCCAGTTCCAAGGACCTTCCAAATCAATTGAGTTATTAGAGTCCCGCCCTATTGATCCAAAGAAGACCTGAAGGGGTGTACCTACCGAATCTCAAAATATGCCACCAAACCTCGTAGCTCCCAGATTGCCTTTGGAAGCACCATAAAAATTCATCTTAACCAGTCCTGTTGATGGGGGGATCAAAGTGTTGGGTTACTTCGGATGATTGATGGGAGTGCGAGTATTCAAGGGGAGGACTGGAATAGAGAGGTGCCAATTCACCCATATACGACTCTATGGGAGTTGATTGGGGATATTAGATGCCTGTCAATGTTGTAGTGCTAGTGTTTCTTGAAGATTGAGACACATTTTAGTCCATATGGTGTCCAGAGGGGTGGTCTATTTCTTAAATACTCTTTTGTTCCGTTCCTTCGATATTGACCATAGTATAAATCCAGGGAGGTGTATCCAGAGAGTAATTAGAAGCCTTATATTATAAGGTTCAGAAGGCCAATTTCGGATTGTGTTGATGATGTCACCTTTTATATGACTAGATCTTCTGCATTCGATATTAATTTTATCCCACAGGTCGTTGATCAATTTGCATGTATCCATTAGATGAGGGATAGTTTCTACATGCTTTAAATAGTTGGGACATCTTGAAGGACCAGTAAATCCTCTTTTGAAAATATTGTCCCAAGTGAGGATTCGATTTTTTCTTAGGAGCCATAGGAAGGTGGAGACCTTGGGCCAGATGTTGGGTCTCCAAATCTGGGTCCAGATTGCATCCTTAGGATCCTGAGTAGGATACAAAAAATTATAAGCTTCCTTGGTGGTGAAACTACCCTATCTAGTGTAGCCCCATCTAAGTATATCCTCCTTCTTTGAGCATCTAATTTTTCTGCTATTGAGTTCTTTATCAATCTCCTCATAGGTTACCTCCTACAAATTTGCATTCCATTAAGCTGCTGGTATCCATTAACGGTAGCCTAGGATGGACGTGGGTTTCCAGAAATGTTTGACCTTACTTTCCAGTTCAGCTTCGAGATCCTCTTGCGACTAAGGTCATTGAAATAGAGCTGCCAATTTGGGCATTTGTTTCCAACAGTCTGCCCAGAAACAGGCAATGCTTCTAGCTCTGGTTTCCCAAGAATTGTGCTCTTGACTGAGGGATCTATGTTGTTTGGTGGCATTTGAAATAATAGAGCCAGCATCCACTGTAAGGAGTCGAATAAGATCATCAGGCGGTCCGTTGTTTGCATATTTGGCAGTCCATAGTCAAGCCCAAGGGGTGTGTCGCTTGGAAAGATACTTACACCACATGCATGCACCCATGACTATGTTGCTGTGATACGGATCCCTCAGTCCTAAACCCCCAGCCATATTTGGAGCACAAACTGTTGACCACTTTACTAGAGCCCATTTCCTATCTTTCCTGGACGTGCCGCAGAGGAAGTTGCGCTGTAGATTTTTTATTTTATTGAGAACCCATTTTGGCACTGCTAGAACAAAGAAGAGATATAGAGGCATGGATTGCAAGATTTCTTTGATTAGGACTAATCGACTGGCAATATTGAGCTATCTATATGTCCATGAGGAGAGGTGGGCCTCAAGTTTTTAAAAGATCTCTTGCCAGGAAGAGTGCCTAATAATAGAATCAATTAAAGGAGCTTGAAGGTATTTAGTAGGAAGCGAGGCTATGAAGAATCTGAGGATTTTTGCTATGTTGCATTGGGTTAGAGCTGGAGTATTGAAAAAAAAATCTGAGATTTTCTAGAATTTATGTAGGTACCAGAGGCATCTCAGAAGGTATCTAATGGAGATTTGAGAGTGTGAGCTTCTTGAACAGAAGGATGAAAAAATAGCATATTTTCGTCGACAAACTGCTGGTGGGTGGTGGTAAAGGAATCATGTAAGGATATGCCTGGAAGGGAGTGAGTGTGAACAACGTTATGTATAAGATAACCTAGAACTTCCACCATGAGGACAAAGAGGAAAGGGGAAAGAGGATCACCTTGTCTAATACCTTGAGAGGGTGTAAAAGGGGAGGAGGGGATCCCATTGATGAGAATAGTGTAGAAGGGGGAGGAGATGAGGTTCATGATCCAGCGAGTCCAAGAAGGGAAGAATCCATAGGCAGTGAGCATCTGGTTAATGTAATCCCAACTCAATTTATCAAACGCTTTAGAAAGATCAATTTTTAAGAGCATAACTACTTTCTTTGTGTGTTTTAGAGAATGAATGACTTCATGAGTGAGGATGATCCCATCCAAGATCTGTCATCCTTCTACATACCCTGTCTATTTCGGCGATATGAGCAGAGGAATTAGGGGTTTAAGCCTATTGGCAATGACCTTGGAAATCACCTTATAGATGACATTGCATAATGCAATTAGTCTATACTTGTGAGGGGTGATGGAGTGTTCCTCTTTTGGGAAGAGGGCTAGAAAAGTAGCATTGAGAGAAGGGAGAATCCAATGCATTTCTCTAGATTCCTTAACTAGGTTCCAGACTTCCAATTTGATGTGATCCCTGAAGTGATGAAAGAAGTTGGAGGTGAAACCATTCGGACTGGGCGCTTTTCCATCTTTGAGTTGATCCATGGTCTGTTCCACTTATTGGAGGGAAAAAGGTTGGAGAAGCATCTTATTGTGTTCTTCATTGATAAGCTTGGGGATATGGTGTGTGACCTTGTGTAAGGGGAGAATGGATGAGTTAAGGTCACCTCCTTAGTGAATGGCGTTGTTCGATATGATGAAGCGATCAAGATTTGAATCTATTTGATGAGAGCACATATGTTTCCTGTTCCAGTTGTGCATGTCATTGGAGAAAGGAAGGTTAATAAGCAATTTTCTTTGAATAAATTCTTTAAAGTGGTGACTATCCATTTCAATTTTGGCTCTGCCTCGATTTTTTCTTCTAGCTTGGTAATCACGTTGAAGTTGCCACCAACAATCCAGAGTGGATGAATCCTGGTAGCATTAAGGATCTCCATTGTATCAAGCAGGGCAATTTTGTGAAGCGGATCCTGGGAGAAGTATACATTGGAGAGATGTCCATGGATGTTGGATCTTATCAAGTGGAAGGATTCTTGTATTAGATTGTGTGAAGCATGAAAGTCAGAGAGGGAGATGATCTGGGGATCCCATGTGATGGCTAAACCTCTAAAGGCGCCTGACGCATCTACTGCTATTGTGCTGCAACCAAACCATAACTTATAAATGATGGAGTTGAGGGTGTTACTATTGCATTTAGTTTCCTGCATAAAGAAAACAAAGAGTATTTCTTCCTGAATCATAGTTTTGATAATACGATGCTTTGAGGGGCTATTAATCCCTCCAATATTTGATGAAGGGAGTTTCATTGAGAACTATTAGAAATCAGCTTGTAGAACTTGGTCAGCTTGGGATATCTCCCAGATTCAACAAGCATTTCTCCTACAATGATCGTTCTTTGCAGATATGTTCTTCACCCTCCTTTTTTTGTTTCTTTGAATATCTTTTTTTCCATCCAAGTGGCTTCCTGGCTATATGCCTAGTGATATTTGTTGTTGCATTTGAAAAGGTATCACTTCTAGGCTTTCAATCTGTCTATCAGGTATTTTGTAATACTCTTTTTGCTTACAATCCTGCTCCATACTTATAATATCCAAGTCTCCTACATCGATGCTTTTAGGTTCCTCTTCCATATGAGTGGGTTGGCTTCCTTCTGGCACAAATCCTTCATTGAGAGAGGCTAATTGAGAGTTTCCGTCTATATCCATTTGATTGGGTTGCCAAATTACCAGATCAGAGTCATTTTTGAGCTTTGGAATGGAACCTTTAGGGTCTGGATGAGATTTGGGAGGTGGGGATTGATCAGGGGATTGACAGGTGGATCAGGAGCGGTGGGTTTATTTTTCACTGCATCTTGGTGCGAGGATTCACCTTCAGAGAGAGGTTGTTTGGCTAGGATATAAAAAATGTTGCTAGTGGGAGGGGTAGCAGTTGCTTTGGGGGGTACTTTGGGAGTGGAGGTAGTTTTCTTGGTGTGCTTTTTGCGGTTGGGGACATTGGTAAAGCCCTTAGCATCATTGTTTTCAGGGCTAGAAGAAGTTCTGTGTGGTTGATTTAATGGGAAATCCTGGAAGAGATGGCCATGTTCATGGCATTTTCTACAGTGAAAGGGGACTTTCTCATAGTCTATCATTTGTACCCATTCAAAATCATCATGATAAATACTTACCAAATTAGTGAGAGTCATGGCGAGATGCATGTATACCCAGATTCTCGCATCTGAGTTGTATCTTCTGAGCTTGGTTTCTTTAGCCACCTTGATTAACTCTCCTCGTCCATTGCCAATGTCCTTTACGGATTCCTCATCCTAATATTCCAAAGATAAATAGTACATTCTGATCCATACAGGTGCCCAGTTGAAGTCTTCTTTATTTGGATTGAATCTTTCTATCCAATCCCTGAGTTACAATTCATTAGAGTTAAAGAAATAGGGGCCTCTATCCAGAATGCAGTTTCTATCTTCAATACAGTTAAAGATAACATTAAAGAAGACTTTTAGCCCTGACTAAAGAGTGACGTGTCCCTTTGGTTTACATTTGGAGGAAATCCATCCTTGGAGGGCTTTCTCTGTAGGCTAGGATCTAACAAATTTGCGATAAGTGCATGATCTTTTATGTACTAAATCTAAGCATTGATCCAATGGCTTGCAAGGTCAATATTTGGATGTTTTTCAATGATTGGAAGGTAAGTGGCGGAGGATACCTTATACAGTACCGTATTCACTGGATGCTCTGTAGTTTTGTCATTTTGCACAATGTTTGGTTTTATCTGCGTTCCTACAGATTCATAGGATGGGATCTGAGACTGTGAATCATTATCAACAACATCATAGTTTCTAGGAGGGGTAGGGGTGGTCGCCCCTCCCATTGGGAATGTCATTGACTATATGAAAAGTAAGTAGGATTTTCATCGCTGCTAGGTGATCATGAAGCCACCGTGAGGGCTCGGAGGTGCCCTAACTAGTGTCGTTGCAGGGTTGCCAAAACCATAGGTTTCCATGGGGGAAGCTTCAGCTCTGTAACATTAAATTTCACAATAATGTATGTTGTTTTTCTCGTGGCGTCTCAAATTACTCTGCTTGAACAGGTGAGTAACTCATCTCTGGTCTTTACTGATGTATTCTCGTTGTAGATATTATATATACTTTTTCTCAGACATATGTGTCTACGAGGTCTTTTAATCCTATATGATCTTGGCTATGTTCTGTTTCAGGATGTTATCCCTATTGTGGATGACAGTTAATGGCTCTCCCTGCATTTCACTTTCCCTTTCTTTGACCAGTTGCATAGGGTAACCCTCCCAGTATACCAAGAGAAATGTCTTTAGTCTTCAGATAATGGATTGTATTCTGGTTTAAACCCTTATAAATGCAGTAAATATTATATGCATTTACTCATTATTGTCATTTCCTCATAGTATTTTCTTGTGTTAATTGGTTTCCAAGTTTCTGCTGGGTACCGACATCTTGGTGAACTAGGGCATCCTCCAGAGTTTTGAATGGTGCTTCCATAGATGTTCACATAAGTTGACTCACATATTCATTTGAGTTCTTAAGTTTAATGAGCTTCATTCGGGTTTTGTTGAGGATAGAATCCTCATCATGTACAAGACTCTGACATCCATCCTTGAATCCCCTTGCATGCATGAGCTTCCTGCTTACCTCCAAGTGTGAAGGGTTGAGTTTAGAATAAGCCTTCCAAAATTTAGATGCTATATCTTTGCTACTAGATACAACCGTTTATTTCGGTTATGAAGATGACTGTATATTATTTTTTTTGTATTTGGCCCCGTGTAAATATTTCTGTAAGGATTAATTTCTCTTGATGTTAATTAAATCTCCACTAATAATATGTTAATTATGATTTGGTTCTATAAATCTCAATTTCTCACTCTCACCTAAACACGATATAGCAATCAACAATCTCACTTAGTTTCACCTTGGCAAAGGGACAAAGATGAAGGCCCTGTTTATTCTTTGAATAGAACAAAAATAAATGTATTCCACTCCCTTAGACTTTAGAATATGGTGAATTAGAAACATATTATGTTTTAATTAGTTGCAAGGACAAAAGATTTATGGCATCTAGCATCAAGTATAATTCATATTTAAGTTCTCTTGGATTTAACTTCCCTTGGACTTTATGATATGGTGAATTAGAAACTTATGGTGTTTTAATTATTTATAAGGACTATAGGTTTATGTGCATCTGGTATGATGGGAAAAATAGCAACATGTCCAGTATCATTTCACAAATTTAAGTTGTGCAGTTGGGGGATGCCTCAGAAAGGGATGTTAGAGTTGGGGTTAGTTTCTAAGATTGTTCTATAATGATTTATTTCTTTGATGGGTTTGGACTGTCAAAGATTTTTTGTATTAAAATCCAGATAAAAATAATTGAAAGCAATGGAATGAAAGATTAAAATTAGTATATACTCAACAAAAATACATAACATAATGCATAAATTATGGAGGATGATAAATAGATGATTCTTCTAGACCAAGCAATTGGCAATGATGATATCATCCTGATGTTTATGGAGCAAGAAATTTACAATGATGAAATCATCTTGTATCATTTTCCAGGGCGGTATGTCACAGGCGATCTCAATATGACGAAAATACTAATAGTTATTTTTCCTATTTAAACTAGTATTCTTCCAATTCACTATCCAATTTTTGAGATTTTTTTTTTTGCCAAAAATATATAAAAAAATATTTAAAATTTGAAAGAAAAATACAAAACATTAAACCTATAAATTGAAAATTATATAGATAAACAATCTTTCACTACTTCTAATATTCTTGTTTAAGATGAAGGACTTTGAAAATATGTAATATCAAACAATAAAATTTTGTGTTCCAACAAAGTCAATATCAATATTTCAAAATGAAACAATGATCTAAAGGTATTTATGCTACAATCAAATCTTATATTCATAGAATACAATATAATTTCATAGTGGAAAAGGAAGCAATGAAAATTTAATAGGAGATAGTAAGATAAATATTATGAATATTTTGACTATCTATACATATTTTAAATAATTTGAAAAATTGTTAATTACACTATTATATATTCTAACCCTTCAATATATTAAATTAAAATTTATTACAATGGTTTTATATCTATATTGACTGATTACATTATTCAATATTACAAGCATTCAATATATTGAATTAAAAGTTATTCAATTATTATGCCGTAAGGTGTTATTATTTGAAAACAACTTTCCTAAGTGTCACTCTGTCCGTGTTTGGGCCATTGGATGAAATGTTAGACGATTGAATTGTTTTAGACCATTAGATCCACATGACTCTTTCAACCTAACTAACTAACTGCATTATTGATACCTTCCATCTTGAATACAACCTGTAATTTGAATCATTTCATAGTCTGGCCAGACGCATATCAGCCTCGCGTTGAAGACTTTGTGTGTTTGAAGACTCCATGCTGCTCTGATGCTCATGAGACCGCCGACACCAATATTACACAGCCTTTGTGCTGCATTGTAGATTTCAAACCTGACGTCCAAAAAGGTTTTAAGCTCCGCAGGTTAGAAACCTGTTATCTACTGTTTTCCTGAGCTTTAACTTAATTTTAGTATTTTATGCAAAGATTATCTGTTTGAGGATTTTAGTTTTTAGTTATTTGGATCTGTCTTCGGTTTTGGATTTTGGATTCTCTGGTTCCTGGCATCTCTGTAATTTGGAACGAATTGGGCTCTGTTTGAGTTTTATTTTTAATTTGTCTGTCTCTGGGCTTTCGATTAATTAATTCCAAGGGCGGTAAACATGACAAGTGTTCGCACTATGGGCACAATGGCCATAATTCCAAAACATGCCCCAACCATGGCGTGAAATTGTTTGGATTTTGGCTAATTGATGGGCCGATACGCAAAAGTGTGAGTATGAGAAATTTGTTGCATTATTCCAACAACGCATCCTCCTGTAATAACAGTCTGGCCTCAGCTTCAGCTATGGAGTCTTGTGAATCAGTTGCTAACGCTGTTGCTTTTGCAGATGGTTATGTATCTGATGGCCTCGTTCACAACAATTCTCGAGGAGAGAGGAAGAAAGGTACAAGATTTACATTGGATTCCAAATTGTTGAGACTTTTAGCTTTCTGGGCTTAAGAAGAATTCAGGTTTCTGCTCTGTTATGATCATTTGGATTCCTTCGATTTTGAAGCACAGAATTTTAATTCCAGTTGAATATTTTCCCTGGTTTTGGTTCAGGTCAATACGCTTTGCGGTTTTATGACTTGGGTTCTTAAAATTCTTTCAAGCTTTAGGGCCTTCCCTGTTTGGGTGAAGATACAAGGTGTTGTTTGCATACAAATTCCAAATTCTTCCATTGTTTGTTAGCTTTAAGATTTGCACCTTTGTATTTTGGCGATGGGTTCTTGATTCTCAACTTGAAATTGTTTGGCTCTCTCTTTATGAGTTTCCCCAAATACACATGGTTTAGAAATTTTTTGGGAGGAATGTTTCAGCCAATTGTTGGATTGAGGAGGAATGTTTCCAACAATGATCCAATTTGTGTGTGCTGTGTGATTCCTCTGCAGGTGCTATCTCATCCAAGTCTCTGAAGAGCTATCATCTGTTTCTCTAACCCTACAGTTATTCCAACCAGATCTCTTCATGGCTGTCACATGTTCGCTAACTGTAGAAATAATCTCATTATCTGTTTTGCAATAGTTGTATCTCGTGGTGGTGGCCAGGCGGCGAAATCGACTGGAGGAAGTAGCCAAGGAATGAAAGGCTTACGGTGCATAGAATGTTGTTGTTTGCCCGGCTGGTTTACCCAAACCTCAAGATTGCAAAAGGATTTTGTGGAATTCACAGTTTCCACCTTTGGACGGTGTATGGATTTCTTTTATTTCCTCTTTGTTTATCGATTTATGTAGTGTCATTTTATATTTAGACAGAATAGATTCATCATGTCAATTCTGGTTAAAGAAAAAATTCAAATAAAATGAAAATGAAAATCCAGGCCGAGTCCTGTTTAAAATAAAATGCAGTAATATAAATTCATATTAACCGTCGTAATATAATTGCAAAGAGTTTACATTTCAGCGTTATTAAAACCCGAAATGCTTAACAAACCGAGCATCAGAAAAGTTTATGCTATTTATCATGTCAATTCTGGCTAAAGAAAAAATTCAAATAAAATGAAAAGGAAAATCCAAGCCGAGTCCTATTTAAAATAAAATACAGTAATATAAATTCATCATATTAACCGTAGTAATATAATTGCAAAGAGTTCACATTTCAGCATTATTAAATCCCCAAATGCTTAACAAACCGAGCATCAAAAGGGTTTATGCTATTTATTATAAAGAGTAAGTTACCGAAATTATCTGAGTAGACCTTTCACGCTGTGGGTGCATAGAAAGCACAGAGTACTCCTTGAGTTGAGCTCCGTATTCTGAAACTTAAACGATGTAGATTCTCTTGAGATTGGAACTTGCGATGTAGACTCTTCTAGATTGGCAGTAATTCATCTACCCTAAGTCATTGTATGAGGGAAGATGTAGCTGATGTAGCTGTGCAATTGCAGCCTGACGCATAGATCTACAATGAGGGCATGCATTATCGAAAAGAAACAGACACCAAGCACCAGAGTCTTTGGAACAAATATTAACTTTTTTTCCTTTATGTTGGCTCAACCATGCCCATCTCCCAAACCATGTTACATAGTTACAGGGCATTTAACAATTCTGGATATGCATATGCATTTGAACCAAGCTCTCACAAACACCAAATTGATATATGTCAAAGAAATAAAAATTTACCCAGATCAATTCCATTCGATCCTAGTGCCTTATTTTTCTATAAACGCCAAATACATTCTTGTTTGATGTATGCTATATTCTTGTTTGATGTATGTATAGCATAACGCACATGCATTTTATTGAGTGTTGGCGAAGGACGAGTTCTTGAATGGTATCCAAAAAGACTTGAAATTATCAATGGAAGTTTATTAAATTTATGTGAAACTAAAATTTATATAGGTGCAATAAAGTGGGAGAATGCCAATTTTTTCTTGTGGGCAATTCGTCATCATTCCAAGAAGATATGCTTTTATATAATTAACATCATCATTCCTCATTTCAAGAAGATAGGAAGTTTAATAATTCACTAACATAATTAACATCATTATTTCAAGCAATTCACAACATAATTAACATCGTTATTTCAATAATCCACTAACATAATTAGATAAGAAGTTTTGTCTGAAATATTCCCATGAAAAATAATTTGAAATATTTCACTTGATATTTTTCATGAAAAATAATGCAACATAATTAACATCATTATTATGAGAAGATAGGAAGTTTTGCCTGAAATATTCCCATGAAAAATGATTTTAATATTCCACTTGATATTTTTCATGAAAAATGATGCAACATAATTAACATATTTTTCATGAAAAATGATGTAACATAATTAACGTCATTATTTCGAGAAGATGGAAAGTTGTGTCTGAAATATTCTACTCTATATTTGTCATGAAAAATGATGCAAAATGATGCATAACAGTCTAGAAAATATACATCATTATTCCAAGAAGATAGGGAGTAAATATACACCATTATTCTAAGAAGATAATAATTTGTGTCTGAAATATTCAACTTGATATACCATCATGAGTTCATGATGCATAACATAGTAGAAACTATGCATCATTATACATCATTATTCCAAGAAGATAGGAGAAGATAGAAAGTTGTGTCTGAAATATTCAACTTGATATACCATCATGAATTCATGATGCATAACACATAACAGAGTAGAAACTATAAATCATTATTCCAAGAAAGAAGTAATATACATCATTATTCCAAGAAGATAGGAAGTTCCGAAATATTTAACTTGATATATCATCATGAAATATACATTATTATTCCAAGAAGATAGGAAGTAAATATACATCATTATTCCAAGAAGATAAGAAGTAAATATACATAATTATTCCAAGAAGATAGGAATATTCTATAGGAAGTTTATTCAACTTCATATATCATCATGAAATATACATCATTATTTATAGCAAGTAAATAGGAAGTAAATATACATCATATTCCAAAAAGATAGGAATATTCTATAGGAAGTTTATTCAACTTAATATATCATCATGAACTATACATCATTATTTATAAGTTGAAATTGGGTGCTTCTCTGATTTTCTTTCTCATAATGGAATTCAAAATTAAATTCCCTATCTTACTAACTCTGTCACCGTGATGAGTTACAATCTTTAAGTCCCTAAAAAACTGTATATCAGTAAGGCCACTTCAAATTAATTACAATTGCTTTCTTTCTAACTTCTTTCTTACGGCGTTTCTTTTGCAACATGAGGTGCAATTGCTAGTTATATATATATTCGTAAAGTCTAGTTATCCCATATAATTCACCCACGCATTTTTTATAAAGTAATCCATTTTCTAAATATTTTTCATATAGAATTCAACATAAATATACACTAAGATTCTTATTAGAATGGAATCCTACTATTAAATGATCATGTCACCATTCAAATTGATGATTTTTATATGGTTAATTACATGTTAAAACATAAATGTTTGTTGGCTATAATTATAACCAAACTTATATAGGAATCAGTGATATTTAAAATCAAAATATAATGTAGACATCTTGCAGTATTCAATCCATCTACCAGGATATTATTACAAAAAAATAGTGTTGTATCCCAAACAATTTAAACTAACAAATAATAAGCTGATATAATTACTAAGAAAAAAGTATAAAATATAATTATGCAAAAATAAAATTGATAAATGAGATATTATTCAATTGTATAGTATATATGGTCTTTAAATAGTTAGAACAATGAATTATGCAGTAAAATGTAATGATTCAAGAGAAATAATGAAACAAACATAATTGTTAAACTATATGTTTGTGCATTTATTCCAAAAAAATTAAAAAGTAAATTCAATGTTCAAGGAAATTAAGAGTACATAATGAACAAAGTAAAAAATAATATTAATAAAACAATGTAATTGATAAATTGTACATGTATTATATTTGGTTTATAAATCTTTTAGAAAAAAATTTAAAAAAAAATATGATAAAGTGCATATTATATGTGTTTTATAAATATTTTAAAAATTAAATTAGTAGACAATTAAATTAATAAATAATGTAAATTTAAAAAATAATATAGTATTCAATAAAAGAAAATTAATATAGATTTATTTTAACTCCATATTTATAAGTGTTTAGAGAGATTAGTAAAATAAATTTCAAAAGTAAAATTTGAAGGAAGATTAAGAGATTTGATTTGTTTGTATGTTTAACATATTTAAAGTTAAGATGGATTTATGATTTTTCTTAATTAATTAAATTTTGTTTTTAATTTGATTCACAGGAGATCGATGGAATTCAGTGTCTGCTACATCCATGAAATGTATGGTACCATGGAGATGCACTCCAAGGATCACTTCTTGCGCACTCAACCAAAGAGCTTGACCTCTAGAGTGTTGACAGAACTGAACTAGATTGTAACCTTTCAATAATAAATGTAATTTAATTGATTGCCCTACCAGTAAACTAACCTTCTGGGCTAAATATTATTTCTTAATAATATTATTTATATTTATATAAATTTCAAGTCTCTATACATGGAAATTTTTTTAATTTTAATTTTATTAAAAGCATAATAAGTCATATATATGTTTCATTTAATAAAATATTTTATAATTATTTTTAATTTAATTTTCTAATTTGATATGAATAATATATGTGAATAAAGATATAAATATATAATTTAGAAAATTAAATTATTATAGATATTTATTTCTTATATGTTTATTAATTAAATTTAAATATAAAACCTTGTAATAGAATGGTTACATATATGAATTATTGTTTTAATTTATATGATTAATAATTTGTATTTATTACTTATAATTTTAATTATATGTTTAATACTTAAATTTATTAATTTTTTATATGTTTATTATGTTATGAAATATTATGTTTATGAATATGAATCATTATTACGTAAACTTAATTTAATGTGATATCTAAATTATAATTTCTAATACCAATTATTATTTTTAAAAGAAAATTTAAAGTCCTATGTAGATTATATTTTCTTCTTGGAAAATATTTCTTATAATTTTATCAATAAAAAAAAATTACAACAAAATAAATTAGGGGATGAAACTTTACTGTCTCTTTTCCAACAACAATAGAAACCCCTTTTTTTTCCTTGCATCAGCTAATTCTGTAAATTTCTTTATATGAATAATTTTTCACTGACTAATTATTCACAATCATAACTATTTTGTAAATTTTCTTTTACATATTTATGAATATATTCTCAATGACAGTCTCAATAGTTCTTCAAACCATATAATTTATGTGACCAGTTACATTCAAATTGTTTTTTGGAATGAAGTAAATCCCATGTTGTGGTAACATGGTGAATTAATTTTATAAATTATTATTTATATATTTAAAATTCAATGTTAAATAATTTGTCCAAATATAATGTGAAAAGGTTGTATGTAACAACCAGTTAATTTTTTTTTCAAGATTTATTTCTTTTGAATAAGGATATTACTTTACATATTTGTTTCCATAACTGATGGGTAAATTTTTCCAATACTCGAGAGTATTTAGACTTAAGAAGTTATTGACACTTACCTTCTAAAACGATACCTTCTCCTGTGAGGATAAAATGGAAATCCTAGTGAGGAGAAGGAGTTCTCTGAGTGGAGAAGTTGAAAATCGATTGGATGTATGGTGAGAGCCGTCCATAGCTGGTTAGACTAGTGGAACTCTTCAACCAACCCTGTAGATGAGGCTGGACAAAGTTTTTGAGGTCATTTCTAGAAAAAAAATAAACTGCTAAATGACTGCTCTGAGGAGCACGGGGCGACCTGAGGAAGAAATTTCCTCTCTCAAGGATGAAGGACACCCTGAGTTCTGGTTAAACGGAGATCGATAGGTATTTAAATCTCAAGTAGTCAAGGAAGAAGAGAGCTATAGATAATATTTGTTACTCAATTATTTATATTCATAAGTTTCAAAATTGTAGACTACAATAATTGTGCATTCAATCTAATTGTAAATACATTATGTACAGTAAGAAAAATAAATTTCTTTACAATATTTCTGTGAATGTATTGCATGTTGTTGCTGAGTAGATGTACATCCACTGACACTGAGACTATATTTATTATGTTGGTGAATGAAAAATCCTTAAGCTATTAGGCTATGAACATTAGCTGAATCTTATGAAGTCTAGTTGTCAAGCTTGATCTAGGGGGTCGAAGCTCTAAGAGATTCATGGAAATTAGGTGTAGATAAAATAATTTCAAGATGTATTGAGTCAATAATCTGATAACGCAGAGAGGAAACCCCTCTTTTTAATTACAGAGATATAGGAATTAGATATACCTCTTTTAATTATAGAGATGGAGTGAGACAAACTTCCTCGACAAAGGAATTTAATTGTCAAATAAAAAAAAACAAGAACCGTCCCCTCAACCTATATATATTTATGAATTCAAAAACTGTAAAGTTAAATTTGTTAAGTTCGAAAAGAATTAGACAAATTATAAGTAAATATATCAACCCCAACAGAAAATAAAATTCAATACTGAGTAGGAGTGTTTCTCCGCATATGATAACAATATATATAAATTAACACTGAAAGAAATTTAAGTAAACTGGAATAACATCGCATAGAAGAAATAATTGATTAGAATACCCTCATAGGGTAATGAATAGACATTAAGAAATGTAAAATCTATCAGTATCGACACTGCAAACTAATCATGAGAACATTACTATTGTAAAAAAAAACAAGAGTTCAGTTTTGTAGACAGGAGTTAAATCTAGCTAAAATCTTAGAAAACAAATGGGCATGTCTACCATAAATTAATATATGCATTTCACTATAAAAAAAAAGGTTCATGGAGTCTGTAAAAATCCAATTTAAAAGAAATGTATACATGGCACAACCCTTCGAGGGACGAGACCAATTAACAAAAGAACTGAACCAAAATGTGAGAATTAATTGCACAATGGATAGTTCGAGTAAGGAATCTTAAAATATCAAAGTTATGAAAGGAAAATTCCTGCTGGAAGTTTGAGTGGTACCTGGAAGGGTGCAAGCCATGTCAGAAGCTGCGAGAGAGCATTCAAAATAGCAGAGGTACATTTTCGAGCAAGGGAACAGAGACATACCTACAATGTAGTAAAACAAGTAAAAATGAAAGGAAATGTATGCCATTGGAAAACACGAAAGAAATGAAAAATAATTATACACAAAAAATTATTTAAAAATGAATATTTACCTGATAAATTATAAGGGGTCGACCTTGAAGACCCGTGGCAGGAAGCGAATGAGTGGAGTAAGGATTTCCACAAACCCTCAATAGCAAAAATAACCCATAAAACTAATCATAGAGAAGTTGAATGACTACCTGTTCCGGCCATGGAGTAATATGAGTAGCTATTTCCAAAATGAGAGAAGCATAGTGAACAGGGGGCGTAGAACCCCATATATCTTTGAAAAAATAGAGATTCCTTTTGAGAACCAGAGGAGGAAAACGAAAGTGAAAGAGGGATCTTATCATGTAAATATGGCACAAATGCCTCAACTATGAGCACAGAGAAGTGGAGAATAGAAATAATCTTGTTACTGACAGAGGTGATAGGACCTGAATCATTCCTTCACCTGGAGTTCGAAGAGGGGAGGAAACGTTAAACTACATCTACAGGTGCAAAACTATGAGCACCACAGTGACAGAGGAAGAAAGGAGAGTTGTAGAGCTCTTGCAAAGGAGGAGAGACGCTAATGGAAAAGGTAGTTACATGGTGGCAATAGATTCGAGATCAAGGCGGACAAATGTGTCATAATGAAAGAGTTTCAGGAGATATGAATAATAAAATTTTTTTAACACCAAATTAAACTGAATGTTGTACATAAGTACCGACCTTATTAAGTATAAAAAATATGTGTTATGATCCTATGTAATGTTTGAAACATAATCATTCTATACCTTATATCCAATATTTATAATTTGAGGGGGAATTACATGCAGAATCCAGAGGTATATATAAAGAAAAATTACAAATTATAATGGTGCATGTCAGAACATGTAAAATTAGATTGAGCTAAGTAATAATGTTAGCATGCATAGTAAACATAGTTAAATTTTTTATGGTAAGATGTTACAGGTGGTATCAGAGCAGCATTCACACACTGAGACTTAGATGGGCTAATAAATAAAAATGAATGTGTGTAAAAATTGTGCATAGATAGAGGAAGAAGGAGTGATAGAATTCGATGAGGAGGGGGTCTAGATATCAGCCTCCCAATATTACACGGGAAACTCACCCCGAGTCTAGTCATGATATGAACCCAGAAATGTGGGTGTAGCTTAGTGTGGATCATCATCACCAACCGACAGTCTGAAGTCATCGAGCAACAACATTTCCAACAATTACAAAATTTTCAGAGTCAGTGGAAACCTAAGGAGAGATCATTCCCTTGCATCTAGGGTAACATTTTTTTTATCTTTATTTGTTTGGATGAATTCTTGTTATTGTGCAAAAATGATTTTTCTAGAGCCCCATTTATTTTCCAGACCCTATGTTATTTTCCGAATCTAGATTTATCTATTGGGGCAGGGTATTGTAATGAGCAATGTATTTATGTATGTAGGGTGTTTTGTGGTAGCTTTAATTGTTATCATAAGTTTTTATTGTAAAATTGGTTCTTAAAGTACCTCCTAAACCCACATGGTAGCATAGTTGAAGCATTGAACCACAATTTTTCTATGGACTAAGAACCCAAGAAGAACAACTATGACATTCTTCAAAATGGGAAATCTGGGGACCTATAGAAAGAATTAGAGATATGGCACAAAATCCTTGCGCTTGGGACATCTTTGAAACACATGAAGATTACATGGAGAGTTCTTTCCAAACTTGAGGAACTTAATGAACTCCTTTCCAAACTAAAGAAGTTAGTTTCTTGGAGGAAACTTGTGGACGGGTCACACTTCCAGTTGCAGCTTGTCTCAACAAAATCATGAGACTAACCATCCCTAGAACCCCTTACAATGATGAAATTATGAGGAGGGTTTTCAGATTTATGGTATGGACCTTTCAAGATTTGGACAACAGTGCAGGCTCTACCTTTGGGAAGAAGCTTGAGGTTTTAGGAGGTATCGCCACATTCAGAACATATTGCATCATGTTTGATCTTGAATGTGATGGCTTAATTCTGTAGATGTTCCAATGCTTCTTTAGCATGAGGAGACATCATGCTAACACAGTCATAGCACACATGCAGTACATCCTAACGTCATGTATGATAGATTTTAAGGTCATTTTCCAAAATTTGAAGACTAGGGTGTTGAGCATTTAGACAAGAGAGAAGTTGGTCTCACCTACTACTTATGAGCCAGCCCAAGGGTTGGTTTAGTATAATATTGGGTTGTTCAGGAGATAATTGAGAAGGGAGGAGCTACTCTAGTTTGGTGCATCAGGCAACATAAATGATTTATGGAGGAAGGGAATTTGCTTCATCCACGAAGAATCTTGGGTGCTTCATCACTCATGCTTGAGTGATGCTGATTACGTGGTAGAGATAGAATAGAAGGGCATTCCTTCTGTATGCCAGGATGAGGACTCTTCGTCGGATTTTTTGATGGGATCATATGAGTATGATTCTGGGGAGTGAGAGAAGTCATGCAGAGTTGACGACAGTAGGTTGGAGTTATATTCCAATGTGCAGTGTGAGCAGTCAGGGGAAGCTATGGGAGATACTCTGGGTGATGAGTCACTTGTGATGATTCAACTGGAGCAACATATGATGGATAATTAGTCAGGAGAGAAGGAGGCTATGCACATCATGCATGATAATCCATTAGGGAGAGCCAGATGGAGGCTCACATTGAGTCTATGATGGATGTACGGCTACCCTTTGGATCATCCATGGGTGAGGAGTAGATGGATGCATGGGCATCTAGAAGAGAGGTAGTAGTTGGAGTTACTTATCTTCATGAGATGTTGGAGGTCGATGTGATAGTTTTGCAGGATGCTAGTATACAACAGGAGCATGACATTCTTCATCAGGAGAGGGATGAGCTATTGGGGATGGTGGAGCATCCATCGTTGAGTCGATACAGAGATGAGGTGCAGATAGATATAAGATAAGCTTTCATACCCGATATTGCCATTATGAGTTTTTAGTTTTACCATTTGGATTAACTAATGGACAAACAACTTTTATGAGCTTCATGCATGGAATCTTTCATCCGTTTCTGGACAAATTTGTTCTGATCTTTATTGATGATCTATTAATTTTCTCAAAAACCATGGAAGAGCATAAGGAACAGTTATTTATATTACTAAAGATGTTGAGGGATCATCAATTATATGCCAAATTCAGTAAGTGTGACATTTATAAATAACAGATTCAGTATTTGGGCAATGTAATTTCTATCGAAGGCATATTCGTAGATCCCAAATAAATAAATACTATTATGGAATGTAGGGTACCCAAAATTGTATAAGACATACATTCCTTCGTGGGATTGGCTGGTTATTATCGACGATGTATAGGGAATTTCTATAAAATTGATTTTCCTATTACTTATTTACAACGAAAAGGGCAAATATTTAATTGGAATAATTAGTGCTAAAATAGTTTTGAATGATGGAAATAACTATTGACTAAAAATCTTGTATTGAATGTAGTCGATCCAAACAAGGAGTTTGAGATCTGTACTGATACTTGCAAAGAGGGGGTGGCAGTGGTATTGTGATAGGATAGAAAGGTTGCTAGATATGAATCTATAAATTTGAAAGATAACGAACAAAAATATTCCTCTTATGATCTAGAGTTGATTGTAATAGTGCCCACTCTCAAAGTGTGGAGGAGCTACCTCCTGGGGAAAAGGTTTATAATGAAAATGGATCACAACAACTTGAATAGCTATTTTAAGCAGACTTACTTGAATGCTCACTAAGAAAGACAGAACGCATTCCTGAGTGAATTTTATTTTGAATTTCAGCACGTTAAAGGTAAGAAAAACTGTGTCGCCAATGCCTTAAGTATAAAATTACATTATGCATATGAACTATACTTTAACCATGTGGAATTTATGTTCCAGGAGCAGGTGAAAGAGGAAGTACCAAAAAATCCTAAATATGAATTTTTATGGCGGCAAACACAAGAAGAAGAAAATTAGGGAAGACAAACGGATTATAATATCAATAATGAAAAACTATTGTTTTTTCAAGGAAAGATATATATTCCTAATCAAATGATATTGAATTAGATAATATTGGATGAGTATAATCGAAGTTCATTTTCTAGACACCTCGGTTACCGAAAAATGCTGAGTGCAATCAAAAAACATTATTTCTAGCTCGAAATGTGTAAAAATATCACCGAGTACTTCACCAAATGTCTGGAGTGTGAACAAGTCAAGGTGGAGAATCAACGTACATCGGGATTGTTGCAATCCATTCCTATATTAGAGTGGAAATTGGAAGTCATATCGCTCGATTTTATTATAATCTTACCAATATCGAAGAGACAAAATGATTCTATAATGGTGGTAGTGGATCAGCTGAGTAAAGAAGCTCAATATTTTATAGTACAATCCAACTAAAAAATAGTGCAAATTGATGAAATATTTATGAGGGAGGTGTTTAGATTACATGGTATTCTGAAAACAATCATCTCAGACCAAGATGTGAAGTTCACCTCAGCATTTTGGAAGGCACTGTTCACCAGTTTGGGCACACAAATCTAATTTAGCTCAACTTACCATCAACAAATGGATGGGAAAACTAAGAAGGTGAATTAAATCTTAGAAGATATGTTACGTATGTATTTGATGTAGAAACCCTTGAAATGGGAAGATTACTTTCATTTAGTAGAATTTTCTTATAAAAATGAGTACCAGGAATCTCTCAAGATGAGTCCCTTCAAGGCATTTTACGTTAGGAAATTTCAAACACCCATCAATTGGACTGGCCCAGAAACCAAGCTAATCCTTGGACCAGAAATATTGGCTAAGATGGGGCATGAAGTAAAGAAGATATGAGAAAATCTGAAATTTGCCGAGGACACGAAGAAATTTTATGCGGATTGAAGGAGGACATATCAAGAATTTGAACTAGGTGATCATGTGTATGTCATAATTAGTCCCAAAAAGAGCTCCTTACGAAGGAATACTTGTGCCAAGTTGGCTCCTTAGTTCTATGGACCTTTCCAAATTTTGGAAAGAGTGGGGCAGGTTTCCCATCAGTTGGCTTTACCCAGTCATATACAGGTGCACAATGTGTTTCATGTGTCTATAATGAAATGATATGTGCATGATCCAAAGCATGTGATACATTTGAAAAACATACATGTAGGTTAAATTGGATAATAGGATCTCTTAATAGAGATAAATGTTCAGATAACTAATTGAGGACCCTTATTGGTTGCAGGTTGAACCAGATGGAAAATTTCTGGTAAATCGTCAATGTATCCTTGAGCATAGAGAACTAATGCTCCAGAGGTGAGCCATCACCCAAGCTAAAGTGCAGTGGAATCACTTTGGCCTGGAAGACAAGAGGTAAATCTAGCTAAAATATTAGAAAAAAATGGGTTTGTCTGCCATAAATTAATATATGCATTTCAATATAAAAAAACAAGTTCCTAGAGTCTGTAGAAATCCCTTTTAAAATAAAAATATACATGGCACAACCTTTCGAGGGAAGAGACCAATTAACAATAGAACTAAACCAAATTGTGAGAATTAATTGCAGAATTGATACTCCGAGTAAGGACTCTTAAAATATCAAAGTTCTGAAAATAAATTTCCCTCCAGAAGTTCCAGTGTTAATTGGAAGGGCGCAATCCATGTCAGAAGCTGAGAGAGAGCTTTCAAAATAACAAAGATATGTTTTTGAGCAAGGGAGCTCAGACATACATGCAATGCAGTGAAACAAGTAAAAATGAAAGGAAATTTATACCATGGGAAAACACAAAATAAATGAAAAAAAATTATCCAAAAAAAAATTAAAAATGAAGATTTACCTTATAAACTATAAGGGGTCGGCCTTGAAGACTTGTGGCAGGAAGCAGATGAGTTGATTATTGGATTTCCACAAAACCTCAACAGCAAAACTAACCTAGAAAACTAATCACGGAGAAGTTGAATGACTACCTCTTGTGGTCATGGAGTAATATGAGTAGCTCTATCAAAATTGCGAGACGCAGACTGAACAGGGGGCATATAACCCCATTTATCCTTCCAAAAAGAAAAATTCCTTCCCAAAACTAGAGGAGGAAAACAAAAGTTAAAGAGGGTTCCTGTCATGCAAATATAATACAAATGCCTCGACTATGAGGACAAAGAAGCAAGGAATAGAAATCAATGTGTTACACGCAGAAATGACTTGAAGTATTTTATCACCTGGTGGTTGAAGAGGGGAGGCAACACTAAACTACATCCGCAAGTCGAAGACTGTGAGCACAACACCAACAAAGGAACAAAGGAGAGTTGTAGTGCTCTTGCGGAGGAGGAGCAGTGCTAATGGAAAATATCTAGTTACCGTTTAGGGTTATGGTTGTTACCCTAATTGTACCAATTGAAATCCCTATCATTGATCCACAAACACACACGTTGAATGTTGCACCAAATGTCAAGTTACATGGTGGCAGCAAATTCGAGATCAAGGCGGGCAACTGTGTCATCGTGACAATGTTTTGGGAGATATGAATATGTTATGAAAATAACTCAAAAAATAGAAGAAAAGAGAGATCAACTCCTTAGAAATAACCCACTTCAATGGGAAACCTCTTTTACATTACATAAATGAACAATTGTTGGACGATACAAATGAAAAAACCTCCTTTCTATGTATAGGAGTAAATGGATTCACAATATAATCCTAGATGACCTAACAATAATAATGTAAGGGAACAATAATAAAAATATGGGGGTTACAAAGGTACAACAATAACAATAAGGGGGCTACACTAACAAAAATAATGGAATACACGAGTAATATAGGGACCTAACATGCCCCTCTCCTTCAAACAAGTGTTGTCCTCAACACTTGATTATTTCTTGATTCTTATGTATAAAATTATCAACCTCCCATGTGGAATATTCAATGGGTAATTTCTTCCACTTGCTGAGATACTTTGTAATTGATCGATTTCGTAGTTTTCGAGTTCTTGTTTCTATGACTACTTCAAAACATCTTTCACTATGTTGTTGATCTTCATGTTGTTTCATTCGATTCTGCATGAAAGTTAGGTTATCCTTTGAGAATTGAGAAATTATTGTTGATTCTCAATGTGATATTCCACTACTTTATCATCCATATTAGCTTTCATTTTTTCCTTCAAACCATCCAATTTATACTTCATTTCTGTTTTAAACCATAGATGTCATCTTTGATTTCTCTTTGCAAGATCAAAATTTCTTGCACTTGGTACGTTAATTTTGATATATCATACTATAATGCTTCCTCTTCATGAGTCATAGTATAGCCTTCTAAGGCCTTAATAGGCATGGAAATATTTTTGGGAGGCATTATATAACTCAATACTTATAACTATTCTTCAATATGCCTTGGGAATCACTTCTAGCTGATTTTTCAAACAAGACTTATGCAATTTGAAAAAACAAATACACACATTTTTCCTGATTTTGAGGAGCTCTAAATTGAAACTGATGTATCTCTGTAATTTAGGATACGTGATATTTAATAATTGGTATTGTAATATCCCTTCGAGTTTTCCTTCCAATGCCGTAGGTCTGACCTAATTAGGATTCTGCTAGATAATGTTATGCCCAATCTCCCACTATGACCTAATTATGGATAGGTTCAGTAAAGAGAACTTGTACAATGTGCCACATGTCAATTTTTCCTTCTTCGGATATGAAATTGACACACAAAAAACTACATCCCATGTTCTTAAGGCCACTTCTTATAGAATCCGAAGCTGATGCTAAGAGAGAGAGTTATGACAATTTTTCGAAGGTCACTTCTTTGAGATGAAATTTGGGAGCCTGCGAAAACCCTAACTTCCACATATCATATCTCTGAAAAGATTATGAATTGAGATCTGAAATGTTTACACGAACGTACTCAGTATTTCGAATTTTCATGATAAAAATTTAAGCTTTTGAACCTTTATAAAAGGAAAGTTTTGGGAAAATTTCCATGATGGCTTGTTTGGAGTAGAGAAACTCTAGAATCCAAAGCTTTGATACCAAACGTTATGAAACCAGCTCCAAAAATATAAGAAAAGAGAGATCAAAGCCTTATAAATATGCCACTTCAAGGGGAAAACATCCTTTACATTTCATAAATGAACAATTCTTGGATGATAGAAATGAAAAAACCTCCTTTCTATAGATAGGTGTCCATGGGGTCACGATATAATTCTAGCTGACCTAACAATAATAATGTAAGGGAAACAAAATTAAAATATGTGTGTTACAACCATACAACAATAAAAATATTGGGGCTGCACTAATAAAAATAAGAAAATAAACTAGTGATATAGGAAACTAACATAGAGAAGCAGGGAATAGAACTAAATGTGTTACTTGCAGAGGTGATGGGACTTGAAGCATTTTGTCACATGGTGGTTGAAGAGGGGTGGAAACACTAAACTACATCCGCAGGGTGAAGACTATGAGCACCACACCAATGAAGGAACATAGGAGAGTTACAGAGCTCTCGTGGAGGAGGAGCGGTGCTAATGGAAAAGGTAGTTAGGGTTCAGGGGTATGGATGTTACCCTAGCCGTACCAAGCCAAATTCCTATCATTTATCCATGAACATGCAGGATGGATATTGCACCAAATGTCAAGTTACATGGTGCAAGCAGATTCAAGATCAAGGCTAACAATTGTGTCATCATGAAAAAGTTTTGGGAGATATGACTAGTCAATTGTTTTGTACACCGAATCAAATTGAACATTGTACATAACTGCCAACCTTATTAAGTACAAACAATATAAATTCTAATCGTGTGTAATGTTTGAAACATAATCAGTCTATACCTTTTATTTGATATTGATAATTTAAGGGATAATTACATGCAGAATCCCAAGGTAGATATAAAGTAAAATTAAAAATTATAATGGTGCATTTCAGAACATGTAAAAGTATATTCAACTATGTAATAAGATTACCATGCATAGTAAACATAGTTAAATTTTTATTTATGGTAAGATGTTACAGGTCGTATCAGAGAAGCATTCACATGCTGGTACCCAGATGGGCCATTAAATAATAGAGGATGTGTGTAAAAATCATGCACATAGACAGGAAGAAGCAAGTGACGTAATTCGATGAGGAGGGGCTCTAGGTATCAAGCTCCTAGAGTTACAGGGGAAACTCACCCCCAGTTTAATCCAGATATGAACCCAAAAAGGTGGGTGTAGCTAAGTGTGGAACAACATCAACAAAACTATATATTACTCAAGGAACAACAACGTCAAACCAGTAGGCTTATGGATACAGTGCAATAGCTACAGGAAGAAATGGTTCAAGTGAGGAGTGATAATGGGAGGTTAACGAGAGAACAAGAGAGGATTATTAGAAGTCTCTCAGATAGGTAGAATCAACATACAACACAACCAAGCCCAGAAAGGGACACCTAAGAAGAGTGTGAACAATGAAAACAAGCTAATGATAAACTGGAAACAATCCATAGCCAACGAACTAACAAAAGAAGAACTTATAATGAAGTGGAGTCTGGAAATGTTTTTGATAAACATAAAATGAAAAAGAAAAAAGTAAAGATGCAAGGTGAATTCTCGAAAATTAAAACTCCTACAATTGATGGAGAGGCTGAAGAAGTGGAATAAGCATGGATAATTAATATCAAAAAATATTTTCAAGTTTATGATTATAGTAGGAAACTCAAAGCTTGCTTGGCTATTTACTAATTTCTTGAAAAATCCACATTATGGTGTGAGGAAGTTAAAAATGTGCGAGAAATTGAGGACCAGAATGTGACTTGTGATGAGTTCTAGCAGTGTTTTAAAGACAAGTACCTAATGGAGCTCTTTTACGATTAAAAATCGAGAATTTCATTATTTAAGGTTGGGAAAATTGTCAATGGACAAGTTCATAACCAAATTTACCTCATTATTGAGGTGTGTACCATATATAAGAGACAAAAAAGAAAAAGTACAACGATTCTTGAGTAGCCTACCTGTTCACATGAGGGAGAGGATCGATTTTTTAATCGAAAGACTATGGACGAGGTGATCCAAAAAGCACGAATGTGATCAACAGTCCAAGGTAAAAGGATATAATGGTAGGATTTGTCCACCAAAGATAGCGCAGAAAAATACTTCAAATTTTAAAGACAGCAGATGAGGCAGTTATAAAATTGCTACAAGAAACCCAACAAATAGACAGTATGGAAGAAACCAGCAAAAACCCAAATCACCAATAGAAGAATGACCCAACGAAGCATCCAACAAACTAGACCAAGGACAGATCTAGAAACCGCCATTGCAATCCTCAGGCTGCAGTGAGGCACATTATTATAAGAATTTTCCTGAGCATGGGAGAAGCAAAACTGCATCTAATCTGCAAGAGGCATCCACAGTGAGGGATATTACACAAAATATACCAAGATTCTATGCAATGCTCATTAGGGAAATTTTGAGGTCTAAAATGGGCCCCCTTAGAAAAATGTCCAAAATAAACTTTATAAGAACCAATAAGATTCAATATCAGTCAGCCATGGGGGATGATTCACAATTTTTTAAGTAAAAGGGTAAAACATTAAAAAATAATATTTAATAATAAAACTAATTTTCAACTTTTATTTTCAACTTATCTCCCAAATTTTTTACTCAAATTTCAAGCGAGAGTACTCGTTGGATGCATAATTTAATTCCTCATCCAAGAAGTACCCATTTTTCATACTTGTAGTGGTACACGAAAAATGAGAAATGCATGAAAAAACATAATTGTGATCACATTTTTCATGTATTCATTTTTCATGTAGCAAGGTCCATCAAAAGCATGTAACATGGGTACTCCTTTGATGAGGAATTAAATTTTTTATCCGACGATTACTTACGCTCAAAATTTGAGTAAAATATTTGGGAGATAAGTTGAAAATATGAGTTGAAAAGGTAGTTTTTTATTTTTTCCCTATAAAATTTGATGATGTAATCAAATATTATTTTATTATTTCCTCTATTATTTTATAATTTCCTTAGGAGGCCCATTTTAGACCTCCAAAATCCCATAATGAGATAATCAGCAAGCAGATTACCAAGCGGCCACGGTAGAACTGGAAGGTAGACTATACTCTGAAACAATTTCCATTTTAGTTGAACCATGTGCTAGTTTAAGTTAACTAAATCCCCAAATGGTTGAAAAATGTGACTTTCAAAGCCAAAAATTTACAAGTCGCTCCTTGGTACAATTGGCTATTGGGGCAAAGAGAACAATTAACGCTAAATTCTAAAATTGTTCCTTATAAATAGGAAATGAACATATAAAAATTGATTTGAATATTTTACCCTTGGGTTCCTATTGTATATTGTTGTGAATGGACTAGTTAGAAGCGCATTGGTCACTGGTAGATTAAAAAGAGAAAATCATCTATTTTAAGGTTGAATATGGAACTCGCCAAGATTTATAAGGAATTAAGAAACCATTTCAGTTGTGCCCTATCAATGCTTCACATCTGGGTAAATGCATTAAGAAAGGATGTCAAATTTATGTTATATAAGTAGGATTCACCAATTCAAAAGATAAAACCCCTATGCTGGAAAATATACCAGTAGTGAAAGAATTTATGGATGTATTTACAGAAATCATACCAGGACTACCTTGAAAGTAGGATATTGATTTCACCATCTAATTAATGCCTGGGACAGCACCGGTGTCACGATTCCCATATTGAATGAGTGTACCTGAGCTGACTGAGATGAAAATGAAGTTACATGAATTGTTAGATAAGAGGTACATTAGTCCTAGTGTCTCTCCCTAGGGGGCACCAATGTTTTCCGTAAAGAAGAAGGATGGTATGATGTGAATGTGTATGGATTACAGGCTTCTGAACAAATTGACTATTAAGAACAAATACCCACTCCCATGAATAGATTACCTTTTTTATCAAGTCAAAGGGGAAACTGTATTTTCAAAGATAGATCTAAGTTCCATATATCACCATATTCGGATAAAAGATGACGATATATATAATATGACCTTTTGTACCCAATATAGGTATTATGAGTTCATGATTTTTCCATTTTTATTAACCAATGCACCATCAACTTTTATGATCTTGATGCATGACATATTTCATCCAGTTCTCAATAAATGTTTTCTGATATATATTGATGATATATTAATTTACTCAAAAATCATGGAAGAGCATAAGGAACACTTAAGGATAGTACTAAATATGTTGAGGGATTGAAAATTATATGCCAAATTCAATAAGTGTGAGTTTTATAAAGAACATATTCAGTGTTTGTGCCATGTAATTTTTTCTGAAGGCATATCGGTAGATCACGAAAAAATAAAGACTATTATGGAATGGATGCTACCCAAAAACGTAGCAGACAAATGTTATTTCATGGGATTGGTTGCCTACTATCGGCGATTTATAGAGTATCTATCTAAAATTCATTTTCCTATTACTTCCTTGCAATGAAAAGGGCAAATGTTTAAGTGGGATGGTGAGTTCCAAAACAGTTTTGAATGATTAAAACAATTGTTTACTACAACTCTCGTATTGAAGGTATCCCATCCAAGTAAGGAGTCTAAGATTTGAAATAATGCTTGCAAAGAAGGGGTGGGAGAAGTATGTCAAAAGATAGAAAGGTTGTTTCTTATGCATCTATAAATATGAAAGATCATGAAAAATGATATACCTCTTATAATCTAGAGATAACTGCAGTAGTACACGCACTCTAAGTGTGGAGGCACTATTTGCTGGGGAAAAGGTTTGTATTGAAAATGGATCACAGCAGCCTGACTAGCTATTTTAAGCAGGGTGACTTGAATGCTCACTAGGAAAGATGGAACACACGTTAAAGGTACGGAAATCCATGTCGCCGATGACTTAAGTAGAAACTTACATTATGTATATGAACTCTACTTTAAACATGTAGAATTTAAGTTCAAGGAGTAACTGAAGGAGGCAGCGCAAAAAGATCTTGAATATAAATTTTTTTGTCAGCAAACAAAAAATGTAGAAACCAAAGAAGACAAATAGATTATAATATCATAAGGAACAACTACTGATTTTTCAAGGAACAATATACATTCGTAATCAAATGAGATTGAAATAGATGATCTTGATGAGTATCATCAAAGTTCATATTCTTAGCACCCTAGTTACAAAAAAAGCTGACAATAATTAGAAAATATTATTTCTGGCCCGGAATACGTAAAAATATCATTTAGTAGTTGACCAAATTTTTGGAGTGTCCACAGGTCAAGGTGGAGCATCAACATCCAACAAGATTGTTACAACCCATTCATGTACCAGAGTAGAAATGGGAAGTCATATCGCCTGATTTTATTATGGGCTTACCAATATCGAAAAGACACAATGATTCTATAATGGTGGTAGTGGATTGGCTGAGAAAACCATCTCACTTTATTCCAGTACAATCAAACTACAAAAAAATGCAAATTGCTCACATCTTTATAAGGGAGTTGTTTAGATTACATGGTATTCCAAAAGAGTAATCTTAGACCAGGATGTGAAGTTCAACTTAGCCTTTAGGAAGGCACTGTTCATCGTTCTGGGCACACAAATCCAATTTATCACAACTTACCATATGCAAAGTGATGGGCAGACTGAGCAAGTCAATAAAATATTAGAAGATATGTTACGTATGTATGTGATGTACCAACCCACGAAGTGGGAAGGTTACTTGCATTTAGTAGAATTTTATTTTAACAATAGGTACTAGTAATATCTCAATATGAGTCCCTTTGAGTCATTATACGATAGGCAATATCGAACACTCATCAATTGGAGCAACCCAGAAACCAAACTAATGCTTGGACTAGAAATGTTGGCTGAGATGGAGGATGAAGTAAAGAAGATCCAACAAAATCTGAAACCTACCCAGAACACGAAGAAAGTTTATGCAGATCGAAGAAGGACATATTGATAATCTGAAGTAGGTCATCATGTGTATGTCAGAATTAGACCCAAAAGGAGCACCCTAAGATGGACTACTTTTGCCAAGTTGGCTCCCCGGTTCTGTGGAGCTTTCCAAATTTGGGAAAGAGTGAGGTCGGTGGCATATCAGCTAGCTATACCCGGTCACATATGGGTGCATTATGTGTTTTATGTGTGTATACTGAAATGATATTTGCTTGATCCAAAGCATGTGATACATTGGAATAACATATAGGTAGGTTAAATTGGATACTAGGATATCTTAAGAGAGATCAATTTTCAAATAACTAATTGAGGACCCTTGATGTTTGTAGTTTGAACCAGATGACAAATTTATGGTAGAGCCTTAATGTATCCTCTAGCAGAGAGAAATAATGCTCGGGAGGCAAGCCATCACTCAAGTTAAAGTGTAGTGGCAACACTTTGGCCTGGAAGATGCTACTTGGGAAGATGGAGGTTTTGTGCTACAAGATACTTGGGAAGATGAAGGATTTGTGCAAGAGTCTTGTCCAAAATTATTTACTGGGATGGAATAAAACACTGAGGATGATGTTTATCTTTAGTAGGGGAAGATGTAACAACTAGTTTAACTTTCTTATGTTAATTTTTTTTGAAATATACATTTGAGTTTTTGAGAAAACAAAGATTAACAAGTTTGTTAATAAGTCATTGAACAAGATTTATTTATTTTTAATAAAGAAATTAATTTACAATTTTGTTTCCATAACTGATGGGTAAATTTTTCCAAGACAACATAGTAGTTATACTTAAGCATTTATTGACAGTTACCTTCTCCTGTAAGGATAAAATGGAAATCCCAGTGAGGAGAAGGAGTTCTATGAATGGAGAAGTTGACAACCGATTGGTTTTATGGTGAGAGTACTCTGAAGCTGCTATAAACCAGTGGAAATCTGCAACCAACCCTGGAGATGCAGCTATACAAAGGTCTTGAGGTCCTCCTCTAGAAAATAAAGAAACTTCTAAACGAGTCTACTCCAGTGAGGAGCACTGGGGGAGTTGAGGACATAATTTCCTCGGTCAATGTTGGGAGGACACCCTCAATTTTGGTTAAATAGAGATAAGTATTTAAGTCTCAAGTAGTCAAGGAAGAGGAGAAATATGGATAATATTTGTTAGCGAAATATTTATATTCATAAGTTTTAGAATTGCAGACTACATTATTTTCACATTCATTCTATATTTTAAGTAGATTATGTACATGTTAGACTAGGAGGTAACTCCACAAATCGAATGATGAATTTGATAAAGGGTGCTCAAGAATATATACATGGAGGTGAGATTGTTGGGATTCATTTCCCACTCTCTCTTAGACTTCCTTATTTCCTAATTTACACTAATGTAAAATTTCTCCCAATCCCATAAGATTAGGTTTTAACATCCCCCCCCCCTTAATCCAAAGAGATGTTGGTGAGTCCCAACATTGTTATGATTTTTTCAAACTTTTCTCTTCCAAGCGATTTCGTGAAGATGTCTAAAGTCTCCTCATTTGTGGAACAATGAAAGAAATTGATAGTTTTGGCCTCACCATGATGCCGAATTAGATATTATTTTTTATTAATATGCTTCGTTCGATCATGGAACTTTGGGTTCTTGGCCAAATTTATTGAAGAAGTGTTTTCGATTATGAGTGGAGTTGAATGTTTTGTTTCATCTGAAAATCTTCTAGGATTTTCTTGAGCAACACAATTTCCTTTGTCACTTTAGCTATTGACACATATTCTGCCTCAATTTTGGAATCTGTTGGAACTGATTGTTTACGTGATATTCAAGAGATAACTCCTGATCCAAGACTCATAGTATAACCTGAATTAAATACCCAAGTTTCTTTGTCTACATCAAAGTCTAAATAAGAATATCCGATCAAGCTGAACTCGCCCACCTGTTTGTATTTGAGTCCAAAGTCTTGAGTCCCTTTTAAGTACTTTAGAACACTTTTTGTAGTAGACCAATGTCCTTCACAAGGTTTTTTCATAAACCTGGAGAGGATTCCAAAAACAAATGAGATGTAAATTCCTTCTTTATGGATGCAATATAACTCTCATTGTTCCCTATCAGCAAAATATTATCTACATACACCACAAGATATACGAATATTTTCCAAAATTTCTGAACGAACAAAGTTGCATCGTCAAGATCAAAATGTTTGAAGTTATGTTTCAGAAGATTCTCAATTAGTTTCTCATACCAGGCTCGTGGTGCTTTCTTGTATAAATTCAAGGATTTTATAAGCTTGCATGCTTTGTGTTCTTGGACCTTCACAACAAATCCTTCTGGATGGGACATAAAAAAATTCTCCTTTCTATCTCACTTACTGTCACCTTGGGAGAGCTACAAAGATGAAGGCACAAAATATTAGCAAATCAACAATCTCACTTAGTGTCCCCTTGGGAGAACTACAAAGATGAAGGCCCATTTCACACTAGAGAGATTTGATTTGTTTGTATGTTTGAATGATTTAAAGTTAAAATGAATTTATGCCCTTTCCTAATTGATTAATTTTTTTTTATGCGATTCACAAAAGTTCTAAAGGAATTCGCATCTTTGTTGCAATCAAATAGCAATCTTATAGTGGAAAAGGAAGCAATGACCTGGATCGAACTCATACAAGACAGATGGATTATTGAGATATGTATATCCAATTCTTGTTTATATGTTTTGTTCTCACTATTTATTGTACTAGTTAGTACTATTATAAATTACTTTCTAAGTGGTTGAGAGGTCCAACAATATGCCAAAAAATAATCATATTAGATACCAAAGCTATAATCATGTAATGAATTTTAACATACGTGAAAATAACATTATGATTCAAATAAAAAAAGTATGAATTAATATATTCAATATTATTGGTGAGACAGTGTATGCTAAAACGAAAATGAGGGATAACATGATTTTCCTAGGTTTTCTCAATATTTATTGTTTTCTCTTCAAAATTGACATTTAACAGCTAATTTTTAATTAATCTTACAAATAAGCATCCGATGCCATTATAATTTACATCCATAAATTGTAACTATTTTTTATTTTTTTATGAGCCAAGAGTGGCTGAAAAAATATCAAAGGAAATGACATTGTGGCGAGTGTCATAGGCAAAGATAACAAAAAAATGTAAGGTAAGTTTGAGATTCAACTACATGAAGTTCATAAACTAAATGCAATGCCAATAACAATATTAACAAGTATTGTCAATACTCAAAACTCGTCAATCCATGTGGGGATTCACAAAAGAAAAGTTGATAAGCTTCTATGGAAAGTTTTCAGTAATTGACATATGAAATTGTTCATACACCATTGCATCAATAGGATATTGATTTGGGTACATGATGGACTTGTTTTTCTGCAAGGGTACATCATGGAATGATACATTATATCATGGAATATATAAGAGCTTGAACTAAAATAGAGATGGTTCTTGTCTTTATATGCCAAATGAAATTATTCTATAATGAACCGATGCTCATTGGAAGTGAAGACATTGAGGGTTGTTGAAAGTAAGGTATTCTTTTGACATTTTATGGTATTTTGTCCTTCATAGAGAATAAATGGTTTCAAATTTTTGATCTTTTCATAGGAAAGGTTCAATTTTGACGACTAGGTAAATTCATTTTTTTGGGATTCTTCCTTCACCAATTATAATCTAAGTTTACATGTTAATATTTTAAAATTACTTTGCATTGAGTTCAACATCCCTGATATGATAGGATGGAATGAATTTAATAGATGGTTGTTTAAATTTGTGTTTGGATTATAAATTTACATAATTGAAGATGACTACATTATTATCTATGGAAATTTAAATTGATGTTTTATTTTGTGGTTACTATGAATAATGGAAACTTTTTAGATCATATAATTATTATAATTAAAAGGGTAATTTAAAATGTTATATTAATTATATTGTTTTAAGTTATTATCTAGCTAAAATTTAGTTATATAATTTTTAAACAATATATAAGTAGGTTTAATTTCTTTACAAAGTTCTTTTATATCTTAATTTTATAATCGCAACTATTGATATTTAATATTTTAGTAATTTTTCTCTATTTTTAATTAGATTATGAGTAAATAGGATCATAAAAGATACAAATCATAGTATGTTTAGCCTATTTTTCATCAGTGTTTTATTCACTACAAAAAAATGTCTTACTTTTTTTATGAGGTCTAAATTAATTAAGAATCTCACAAAAACAAGAAATTTCAAGTTAACTAAAAGACAATAAAATCTAAGTTCTGCAAAATTTACATCTCTATGTAACACTCCCCCATAAGTTGTGCAAAATTTATATATTTATGTAACACACCACCTTCCATAATCGGGGATGGTCACTATGTTAACACGATACTCATTTGAGTGGTTAAGAGAATGATTTAGTTATTTATTTATCTTTTTTTTGGCCTGAAGTTTTCTTTGTTAACATCAAAGCCAAAAGATTATCTTGGAATTCAACACTTGTCTCCTAGGAATGTCCAAGATGTCTCCTCATTGTTACCTTACTTATATGTTTTTTTTCATAAACTGTACTTGCTCCCATGATTCAGGTTACTCTAACCACTAGGTTACTGCACTAGCAGGGTTTTCCATCATTTGTGGTTATACGAATATGATCCACATAATTAAACAATAGAAGTGGGCCCTGAAATGTGAAGAAAAAATGTCAAGAATCCAAAAATCCCAATACTAAATTTTCATAAAAATTACCATAATGCAACAAATCATTGCAGTGTTCCAGTGTGGATCATGTGTCCATTATGCCTTTACTTGGGAAATTTTGGATAATTGATCACCCCAATTGCATTTCATGGTAGGCAGTAGACGTTTTTGGTCTGGATTGCAATACAATATTGCCTTTGCATTAGATTGTGAATGACACTTTTCACCAGATTCTTACTTTGACTGGATCATGAAACATATATTTTCCATAGTTCGATTATTTTACATATGAGGAGATAATCACCATTTTTAAATAGGGAATCCTAGAAATCATAATACTAAATAAAAACATATTTAGAATATTTGGAAATGTTGGCTTTTAAATAACTAAAGAAAACACTACGACAAAGGAAATGTGTGGAATCTTTGCAAATCTTGAATGTTGGAAAGTCCTTCATCCTTTCTTATTGGATCCTAATTTTCTGCGATGATTCTGGAACATCCATTTAATAATGCTTATATGAAAACACCTAAAGGGTTGATATTGTTTACTTTTGGTTCATACACCACACAATCCATACCATGAATGCTATCTTGTGTATAAATGTTAACACTCATGCTGTTTTTCTCTTCTCTATTGAATTTATGAGATGCATAAAATATTTTGGATATTTTCTTATAAATTCTCTAAACATACATATACTCAAGCGTTTAATTTTTGGAATTTATTTCACCATACGATCCAAAATAACCATTATATGCAATAATAAAATTATCATTGGTGAGATCATTGCCATATCTAGTTATGATTTACTCTACACATATGATGACAAGTGTTCCTTGACCTTCAGAATTATCATGGTGCTTTTGAGTACTATTGGAATATGGATTTCCCATTCTAAACATAAACCCTTATGGTTAAAGTGATGGAAAAAGAACTAATGTTGCATGGAACAACTATTTCTCAGTGGCCTAAAACTCCAAATGACTATGAAGTTCATCTAGTAATGACCTAATTGTCATTGTTGTGACCATAAAATGTTTATACTTCACTGTGGAGATCTCTTATTATTATTCTCTTCCCCAAAACACAATGATAAATTTTCCTCAAGGACCCTCCTATTTATTTGATGTGTGGAATTAAACTCTGATACATGATACATTACATAACCTAAGCACACTCTAAATATTTATTTACACATTCAAGGAAAGGTATTAATGACACAATTGTTCTTCACATTTACTCCGTTACACTTATTGATTTAAATCTACACTTATCACTGTCTCTTGTAAATAGCAGTACATTTGGCAATATGAATAAAACTTTGTGAAGCTAAAGAATTAAATTTAAAACATTGAGAACCAATATGATGGATTGTTAATTGTGATGCTAAGCCAATTTACTGATCCTTGATTGAGTTGAAGTAGTTCCAAGTTTCAATTTTCAAAAAGTGATGTTACACTTGTGTAAAGGAAAATTATTGATGTAAAATGTATGCTCCAAGACATTTTGAATATATATGCATGGAATAGGAGTGGCAGCCCCTATATAAAGGGTGGACTATGGCCTCATTAGCTCAGGAGACTCTGGCCTCATTATCTCACCATCATTTTGGACAAGTTGTGTGATAAATGTGTGCATTAAGGACTGTAGTTGGGTGTGAAGAAGGAAGGAAGTACAATGAATGAAGAAGTTTGTACAGTGAAGAAAGAGAGACCCCGCTTGTATCTGTGTTTTGGGCTAGTGATCTTGGTCTAGGTCTGTGTCACATATCCGAAATACATTGTGAATTTCTCAATCTAAGGAGATTAGAAAAGCAGAGAATACAGTGCGTAAAAGGGATATATTGGCAATGAAGAAAGGGACATTGAAAATATTACTAAGGATATTGTGATCAATGCAGAGGAGAGGCATTGCTAGCCTCTGTCATTGGGTTCATATTTTCGCATAAGCTCAGCAATATACACAATGTGGAGAAGGGAGAAAGGAAGAAGGTTATCACAATGAAAAGAGATCTATCTTGGGCCAACATTATTCAAGGAGGCAGAGGCCTATCACAGCAAGGGAAATTCTCCACTATCTAATCTTGAGTTGCAGTAATAAGGAGGCTGAAATATTAGCCTAGGATTTCAACAAAAATTGTACATAGAAGCATGGTGCGGTGAAGTGCAGAAAAGGAGGATTAACTTAAGGAGCGAAGAAGAGCAAGTGACAGGGGTCTTGGAGACATACTAGTGTACTCAAGGGTCTTTGTCATGGTATTGGTACTCATGGGTTCAAGATCTATAAGAAAAATTTTGATAAATTTTTTCTCTCCAAGAGGGACAGGGTTTGGCCGTGGCTTGAAAGCCTAAACATTGTGTTCTTGTGCACTTGATAATTGGCTTGATGAAGAACATAATAATGTAGCTAAGATAAGATGTAAGTGAAAGAATCTTAATGAAATCATGAGTAATTATCAAGAAGATAAATTTTAATAAAATCCCCAATTTTTGAACTTGCATTCATTAAATAAATTCAACATTTCATTTATCAATTTTTTGTACGGAGAATTATTTGTTTATTTTGTTATTTATTTGTCTTAATGTTCTATATTTACATCTCAATATATGTGGGATGTATTAGTTTTTGTATATATGTATATATCCTTTGGAAATTATTAATTGATAATTCCTATATGATTATAGTGCATCAAATCACAAGTTAAATTTCTTGAGAAATGACGATGACATACATTGTTGTTAACCAATGGAAGAATAAATCAAGTAACGACAATAATTAGAAGATGATGAGAATTGTTTCTTGGTTTTTTGTGTAACGAATTTGTGTAGGATCAATATGAAAGGAGATGGTTAATCGTATTGAAAAATGGATGAGTGGGATCAAAATCCAGCCTTGTGTAACTAGGCCACAATTTCTCTCGCCAAATTAGCATAAAAAGGCACTCCATTTTATTACATATAGGATGAAGTCATGTGCGGAGGAATCTACAAAGTGGGTAGTCTGCATTGTTTATGATTCAAAGAAATTCGAAGTCACGAATTCATTTGGTGGGCAGTTGAAACTAATGGTCATGCGTCTAGGCTGATTTAGGCATGAATACGTTAAAAGCCTACACACTCTTCTCTCCAGAAACAGTATAAATCACAAGAATTTGAAATGCAAGAGCTCTTTGTCATTTGTGCGAAGAAAGTGGTTGTGCAGAGAACACATGCTTCTGTGAAGAGCTTACACTATGCAGGAAGCTTGTGCGAAGAACAAATGTTTACATGGAGAGCTTACAGTGTGAGGAAAACTTTGATTGGGGAGAATCAATTAATTAGCTATAGAGGTAGTGACATTGCTGCATCACAACTATCAATCTTTTTTATAATATATATTGACAATAGATTTGAAGTTAAGATAGATTTATGGGACATGTCAATTTGTTAAGCATTGAAAGAATCACAGACTAAGTAATAAACTATTACATTGTTTTAATGCTAAAAAACTATTTTATAGATTTATAATTTATGTTGATATTTTTTACTTGTGAAAATCTAAATATTTTATTTATAAGAGGTTTAGAGATATTTCTTTGTTTTTATTATATATATGTCTTTTATATATAAAAACATCTATGGATGGAATAAATTTCCTTTTAACCTTCCATTATTTCACATAAATTAATAGAAATATTAAAAAAAAATTATTATTTATTTCACATATAAAATTAATAGAAATATTAAAAGAAAATTATTATTAATATTTTTTAAAATATAAACAAATGGCAACTTTGTTTAATGTTTACACTTCATTATTTGGAGAGAAAGAAGTAGCAAGTTTTATGGGAAAGAAGAAGATGTCGGCTTACAAAGGGTATAAAATAATTAAAATATGATTTAAATGAGAGTGGTTGCACTATTCCATTTGGCCAGTATGTATATATCTACGTGAGTTTGTGTTCATTATACTCATTTTTGCGAGTGTGTATATATCGACAACTACGTGAGTTTCTGTTCGTTATACAGGTCAAACCAACCTTAGTGGATTTTCTGGGTTAATCATTTTCCAGATTTGTTTCTGAAGGTGAAACTCCCGAAATACTAGGGATCAGAGGTTATTTTGCAGTCAATCGATAGCTGTTTGTTGGGCAGAGAAGACAAGGCAATAGATAAGAAGCATACGAAAATGATGGAATCAAAAGAGGAAGGAATGGCGGACTTGTGTTCACGGGATGGATCAAAGGAGGAAGAAGAGAAGGAAGGAATGGCGCGCTTGTGTTTACCGGATCGATCAAAGGAGGAAGAAGAGAAGGAGTATTTGACAGCGCAAGAAACAATGAGCATTCTAAATGCGTTAAGCCGTGAGGAATTGATCGATCTTGTGCAGGAGGCAGCGAGTGAACATAGGTACGTTCGGGATAAAGTGCGCTCACTCTCCGTCAAAAAGATTCCTCTGAGGAAACTGTTTGTGCGTGGACTCGGGTGCGAGATCAGTGACAAGACAAGCGGGAGGAGCGCAAGCAAAATTGTCGACGGTTCCAATAGGCATGGAGGCGGGCGCTCTTGTAAGTTTGTTTTCGCAGTATGGCCGGGCAGGTCCAGTGGATATGCCCTCTTTATTTTCAAGACGGTAGAGGCAGCCAATCGTGCGCTACAGGAGCCCATTAAGAGGTCATGAGCTGTATTGTCAACTCTCCTCCTCCTTATACCACCAATGCCAATGGGTTCCATATCCTGCTAATCCCGCCTTACAAGTTAATCAGGGCTCGAATCCATGGCCATGGACTGAACCACTTTTTAATCAAAATCATGCTATTGATAATAATTATAGTAACGGGAATCCAGTGTTTTTTAATATATATCAGTACGGCTTTCCGAATTATGCGGGTTATCCACCTGAAGGATCTGGTTATTATACGCATGGAGTCGAGGCGAGTCCGTATACTCCTCAATCGCTGTTCACTGAATCGAATTATGTGCGTTATCCACCTGAAGGAGTTCGGCTACTACGCAGTTGACTGATTTTACGTTTACGGAAGAAGGTAGCCGTCCGGGCTCGTCAACTGAATCTCAATATCAAAATCAGTCTCATGGTGTCCAAACGAGTCCGGGTACCCCTCAATCGCTGTTGACTGAATTTACGGAAGAACCTAGCCGTCCTGGCTCGTCCAATCAATCTCAATATCAAAATCAGCAGCAGGATTAGGGCAGTGATCCTCTCCAAAAACTCAAAGCGTTTTAGTATAATTGGATTTACTTAACTCTTTCCAATACCCCTATTAAATTTAGGACTTCGACATTAGGAAGCTCCTCTATGTCATGCTATAGATATTTATTATCAGCGTCACTTCATTTTGAAAGAGTCGAGCTTAAGCAGCAAAGGCACCTATTGTGTTTGTGAATTGACAATTTAGTAAAATTTAAGTGAATTTTGGAATTATTGAAATTAAATCTCTACTAATAATATGTTTGGTTAGGTTAACTGAATTACTCACTCTCACCTAAACAAAATATCAACAAATCGGCAATCGCACTTATTGTCACCTTGGGAGAGCTACAAAGATGAAGGCACAAAATATCAGCAAATCAGCAATGTCACTTAGTGTCACCTTGGGAGAACTACAAAGATGAAGGCCAGTTTTACACTAGAGAGATTTGATTTGTTTGTATGTTTGAATGATTTAAAGTTAAAATGAATTTATGCTTTTCTTAATTGATTAATTTTTTTTGTTATGTGATTCACAAAAGTTTTAAAGGAATTCGTATCTTTGTTGCAATCAAATAGCAATCTTATGGTGGAAAAGGAAGCATTGACCTTGATGGAACTCATACAAGGTAGATGGATTATCTAGATATGTATATCCAATTCTTGTTTATATGTTTTGTTCTCACTATTTATTGTACTAGTCGATACTATTATAGATTACTTTCTAAGTGGTTGAGAGGTCCACCAACATGCCAAAATAATAATCATATTAGATACCAAAGCTATAACCATGTAATGAATTTTAACATACGTGAAAATAACATTATGACTCAAATAAATAAAGTATCATTTCACAAATTTTAGTTGTGTATTTGGGGAGAAGGGGATGTTAGAGTTGGGGTTAATTTCTAAGATTGCACTATAATGATTTGTTTCTTTGGTGGGTTTGGGCTGTCAAGGATTATTTGTATTAAAATCTAGACAAATATAAAATTAACTTATTATAAATATTTTTTTATACGTTTATTAATTAAATTTAATTATAAAGTATCACAATATAATGGTGTCTACATATATGAATTATTATTTTAATTTATATGAGCAATAATTTACATTTATTATTAATATTTTCACTTATATGTTTATTGATTAAATTTATTAATTTTTTATATGTTTACTATATTATGAAATATTATGATTATGAATACGAGTCATTATTAATTAAATTTAAATTTATTTTTAATGTGATATCTAAATTAATATTTTTAACATGACTCATTATTATTTATTTTTTGTAAGCCTATTCACCACCACCATAATTGAATCATTGGGTCTCCTACTTCTCGGTATACCTATGATGAAATCAAGCGATATGACCTCCCATTTCCATTATGGTACAAGAATAGGCTGAAACAATCCTGTTCGATGTTGGTGCTCCACCTTCACTTGCTCACACTCCAAAAATTCATTTAAGTATTCAACAATGTTTTTACGCATGCAAGGCCAAAATAGTCCTTTCTAATTGTTATTAGCATCTTATAATATCCAGGATGTCCAGCACAAGAACTCCGTTCGTATTCATCCAAAATCAGCTACTTCAAGCTCATCTGATTTGGCATACATATCTTCCCTCGAAATATTAAAAGTTCTTTATCATTAATTCCATAACCCGAATGATTTTATTGTTTTTCTTCCTCTCTTGCATGCTTCCATAAAAATTGATACTTAGGGTCTCTCTTTGCTGACTCCATGACTTTCTCCTGGAACTTAAATTCTTCTTGATTAAAGTAAAGTTCATATATGTAATGTAGTTTCCTACTTAGAGCATTAGCTACATGATTCTCCTTACCTTTTACATGTTAAATGTTAATCAAATTCACTAAGGAATGCATTCCATCTTGCTTGGCGGGCATTCAAATTACATTGTTTAAAGTAGATATTCATGCTACTATGGTCGGTTCTTAGCACAAAAATTTCCCCAATAACTAATGTATCTAAATTTGAAGGGCATGTACCATAATAGTTAACTCTAAATCATAGACGGAGCATCGTTGCTCATGGTCCTTTAGCTTCCTGGATTCATATGCTATGACCTTGCCATCTTGTTTCAATACCACTCCCACCCCTTCCTTACAAGCATCTATGAAGAGTTCAAATTATTTTCTTGGGTCTACCACTTTCAATACATGAGAAGTAGTTAATAGTTCTTTTAATTGTTCAAAAATAGCTTGACACTTATTAGTCCACTTAAACACTCACCCCTTCCACTGCAAGGAATTAATGGGAAAGGTTATTTTATAAAAGCCTTCGATGAATTGTCGATAGTAACTAGCTGGGCCCATGAATGAACGTATGTCTGCTACATTTCTGGGAACTCTCCATTCCATAATTGTCTCTATCTTTTTGGAATCTACCGAAATACCTTCAACATATATGACATGGCCCAAATATTAGATATGTTCTTTATAGAAATCACATTTGATAAATTTGGTGTAGAGCTGATGTTCCCGTAACATTTTCAACACCAAGAGTAAATTTTCTTCATGGTCTTCAATATTTTTAGAATATATTAGTATATCATAAATAAATATTAAAACAAATTTATCGAAATATGGGTGAAATATACCATGCGTCACACAGATGAAAGTTGCTAGTGCATTGGGTAATCCAAAGGATAACACCACAAATTCATAATGTTCGTACCTGGTAAGAAATTTGTTTTGGATATGTCCTCATTCTTAATCCATATTTGGTAATACCCAGACCTCATGTCAATATTTGAAAATGCCATTTCTCCCTTTACCTGATAAAAAATATCATCTATACGTGGCAATGGGTATTATTTTTCGACAGTCAGCTTATTAAGTTCTCTATAATCAATCCACATCTACATTGTACCTTCTTTATTTTTAACGAATGACACTGGTGCTCCCCAATGGGACACACTTGGAAAAATATACCCTTTTTCCTATAGTTATTGCAGTTGCATTTTGAATTCTCTCAATTTAGGCACACTCATTCTCTATGGTGCTTGCGGCACTGGTGTTTTGAATGATTAAAAACAATTGTTTTCTACAAATCCCGCATTGAAGGTAGCCCATCCAAGCAAGGAGTCTAAGATTTGCACTAATGCTTGCAAAGAAGGGGTGGGAGAATTATGTCAAAAGATAGAAAGGTTGTTGCGTATGCATCTAGAAATCTGAAAGATCATGCAAAACGATATACCTCTTATGATCTAGAGATAATTGCAGTAGCACACGCACTCAAAGTGCAGAAGAACTATTTGCTAGGGAAAAGGTTTGTATTGAAAATGGATCACAACAGCATGACTAGCTATTTTAAGTAGGCTGACTTGAATGCTCACCAGGAAAGATGTGACACACGTTAAAGGTAAGGAAAACCATGTCGCTAATGCCTTAAGTATAAATTTACATTATGTATATGAACTCTAATTTAACCATGTAGAATTGAAGTTCAAGGAGTAACTGAAGGAGGTAGCGCAAAAAGATCCTGAATATAAATTTTTATGTCAACAAACAAAAAATGTAGAAACCAGGGAAGACAAATATATTATAATATCATAAGGAACAACTACTGATTTTTCAAGGAAAAATATACATTCCTAATCAAATGAGATTGAAATAGATGATCTTTGATGAGTATAATCGAAGTTCATATTCTTAGCACCCTAGTTACCAAAAAAGTTGACAATAATTAGAAAATATTATTTCTGGCCCAGAATACGTAAAAATATCACTGAGTACTTGACCAAATTTTTGGAGTCTCAACAGGTCAAGGTGGAGCATCAACATCCAGCAAGATTTTTACAACCCATTCATGTACCAGTGTAGAAATGGGAATTCATATCGCCTGATTTTATTATGGGCTTACCAATATCGAAAAGACACAATGATTCTATAATGGTGGTAGTGGATTGGCTGAGAAAACCATCTCACTTTATTCCAGTACAATCAAACTACAAAAAAAATACAAATTGCTCACATCTTTATAAGGGAGTTGTTTAGATTACATGGTATTCCAAAAGAGTGATCTCAGACCAGGATGTGAAGTTCACCTTAGCCTTTAGGAAGGCACTGTTCATCGTTCTGGGCACACAAATACAATTTATCACAGCTTACCATTTGCAAAGTGATGGGAAGATTGAGCGAGTTAATCAAATATTAGAAGATATGTTACGTATGTATGTGATGTACCAACCCACGAAGTGGAAAGGTTACTTGCATTTAGTAGAATTTTATTTTAACAATAGGTACTAGGAATATCTCAATATGAGTCCTTTTGAGTCATTATACTATAGGCAACGTCGAACACTGATCAATTGGAGCAACCCAGAAACCAAACTAATGCTTGGACTAGAAATGTTGGCTGAGATGGAGGATGAAGTAAAGTAGATCCAACATAATCTGAAAGATGCCCAGAACAGGAAGAAATTTTATGCAGATCAAAGAAGGACATATTGATAATCTGAAGTAGGTCATCATGTGTATGTCAGAATTAGACCCAAAAAGAGCACCTTAAGATGGAATACTTTTGCCAAGTTGGCTCCTCAGTTCTGTGGAGCTTTCCAAATTTGGGAAAGAGTGGGGTTGGTGGCATATTAGCTAGCTATACCCAGTCACATATGGGTGTATTATGTGTTTCATGTGTCTATACTGAAATTATATTTGCATGATCCAAAGCATGTGATACATTGGAATAACATACAGGTAGGTTAAATTGGATACTAGCATATGTTAAGACAGATAAATGTTCAAATAACTAATTGAGTACCCTTGATGTTTGTACTTTGAACCAAATGACAAATTTATGGTAGAGCCTTAATGTATCCTCTAGCAGAGAGAAATAGTGCTCGGGAGGCAAGCCATCACTCAAGTTAAAGTGCAGTGGCAACACTTTGGCCTCGAAGATGCTACTTGGGAAGATGGAGGTTTTGTGCTATAGGATACTTGGGAAGATGAAGGATCTGTGCTAGAGGCTTATCCAAAATTATTTACTGGGATGGAGTAAAACACTGAGATGATGTTTACCTTTAGTGGGGGAAGATGTAACAACTGGTTTAATTTTCTTATGTTAATTTTTTTTAAATATACATTTGAGTTTTTGAGAAAACAAAGATTAACATGTTTGTTAATCAGTCATTGAAAAAGATTTATTTATTTTTAATAAAGAGATTAATTTACAATTTTGTTTCCATAACTGTTGGGTAAATTTTTCCAAGACTACATAGTAGTTATACTTAAGAATTTATTGACAGTTACCTTCTCCTGTAAGGATAAAATGGAAATCCCAATGAGGAGAAGGAGTTCTATGAATGGAGAAGTTGACAACCGATTGGTTGTATGGTGAGAGTAGGCTGAAGCTGCTATAAACCAATGGAAACCTGTAGCCAACCCTCGAGATGCAGCTAGACAAAGGTCTTGAGGTCCTCCTCTAGAAAATAAAGACACTTCTAAATGATTCTACTCCAGTGAGGAGCACGAGGGGAGTTGAGGACATAATTTCCTCGGTCAATGTTGGGAGGACACCCTCAATTTTGGTTAAATAGAGATAAGTATTTGAGTATCAAGTAGTCAAGGAAGAGGAGAACTATGGATAATATTTGTTACTGAAATATTTATATTCGTAAGTTTCAGAATTGCAGACTACAGTATTTTCACATTCATTCTATATTGTAAGTAGATTATGTACATGTTAGACTAGGAGGTAACTCCACAAATCGAATGATGAATTTGATAAAGGGTGCTCAAGAATATATACATGGAGGTGAGATTGTTGAGATTCATTTCCCAATCTCTCTTAGACTTCCTTATTTCCTAATTTACACTAATGTAAAATTTCTCCCAATCCCATAGGATTAGGTTTGAACATCCCCCCCCCTTAATCTGAAGAGATGTTGGTGAGTCCCAATATCGTTATGATTTTTTCAAACTTTTCTCTTCCAAGCGATTTCATGAAGATGTCTAAAGTCTCCTCATTTGTGGAACAATGACATAAATGGATAGTTTTTGCCTCACCATGATGCCGAATTAGATATTATTTTGTATTAATATGCTTCGTTTGATCATGGAACTTTGGGTTCTTGGCCAAATTTATTGAAGAAGTGTTTTCGATTATGAATGGAGTTGAATGTGTTTGTTTCATCGGAAAATATTCTAGGATTTTCCTGAGCAATACAATTTCCTTTGTGACTTTAGCTATTTACACATATTCTGCCTCAATTTTGGAATCTATTGGAACTGATTTTTTACGTGATCTCCAAGAGATAACTCCTGATCCAAGACTCATGGTATAACCTGAATTAGATACCCTACTTTCTTTGTCTACATAAAAGTCTGAATAAGAGTATTTGATCAAGCTGAAGTCGCCCACCTGTTTATATTTGATTCCAAAGTCTTGAGTCCCTTTTAAGTACTTTAGAACACTTTTTGTAGTAGACCAATGTCCTTCACAAGGTTTTTTCATAAATCTGGAGAGGATTCCAACAACAAATGAGATGTAAATTCCTTCTTTATGGATGCAATATAACTCTCATTGTTCCCTATCAGCAAAATATCATCTACATACACTACAAGATATACAAATATTTTCCAAAATTTCTTAACGAACAAATTTGCATCATCAAGATCAAAATGTTTGAAGTTATGTTTTAGAGGATTCTTAATTAGTTTCTCATACCAGGCTCGTGGTGCTTTCTTGTAGAAATTCAAGGATTTTATAAGCTTGCATGCTTTGTGTTCTTGGACCTTCACAAAAAATCCTTCTGGATGGGATATAAAAAAATTCTCCTTTATATCTCACTTACTTTCACCTTGGGAGAGCTGCAAAGATGAAGGCACAAAATATCAGCAAATCAACAATCTCACTTAGTGTCACCTTGGGAGAACTACAAAGATGAAGGCCCATTTCACACTAGAGAGATTTGATTTTTTTGTATTTTTGAACGATTTAAAGTTAAAATTAATTTATGCCCTTTCCTAATTGATTAATTTTTTTTATGTGATTCACAAAAGTTATAAAGGAATTCACATCTTTGTTGCAATCAAATAGCAATCTTATAGTGGAAAAGGAAGCAATGACCTTGATCGAACTCATACAAGACAGATGGATTATCGAGATATGTATATCCAATTCTTGTTTATATGTTTTGTTCTCACTATTTATTGTACTAGTCGGTCCTTTCTAAGTGGTTGTGAGGTCCAGCAATATGCCAAAATAATAATCATATTAGATACCAAATCTATAACCATGTAATGAATTTTAACATACGTGAAAATAACATTATGATTCAAATAAATAAAGTATGAATTAATATGTTCAATATTATTGGTGAGAGGGTGTATGCTAAAATGAAAATAAGGGATAACATGATTTTCCTAGGTTTTCTCAATATTTATTTTTTTCTCTTCAAAATTGACATTTAATAGCTAATTTTTAATTAATCTTACAAATAAGCATCCAATGCCATTACAATTTACATCCATAAATTGTAACTATTTTTTTTATTTTTTTATGAGCCAAGAGTGGTTGAAAAAATATCAAAGGAAATGACATTGTGGCGAGTGTCATAGGCAAAGATAACCAAAAAATGTGATTATGGTAAGTTTGATATTCAAGTACATGAAGTTCATAAACTAAATGAAATGCCAATAATAATATTAACAAGTATTGTCAATACTCAGAACTCGTCAATTTATGTGGGGATTCAGAAAGAAAAGTTGATAAGCTTCTATGGAAAGTTTTCAGTAATTGACATATGAAATCGTTCATACACCATTACATCAATAGGATATTGATTTGGGTACATGATGGACTTATTTTTGTGCAAGGGTACCTCTTGGAATGATACACTATATCATGGAATAGATAAGAGCTTGAACTAAAATAGAGATGGTTCTTGTCTTTATATGCCAAATGAAATTATTCTATAATGAACCGATGCTCATTGGAAGTGAGGACATTGAGAATTGTTGAAAGTAAGGTATTCTTTCGACATTTTATGATATTTCGTCCTTCATAAAGAATAAATGGTTTCAAATTTTTGATCTTTTCATAGGAAAGGTTCAATTTTGACGACTAGGTAAATTCATTTTTTTGGGATTCTCCTTTCACCAATTATAATCCAAGTTTATATGTTAATATTTTTAAATTACTTTGCATTGTGGAAGGGTCATACATTGCCATTGTTATTTTAAATTTTGTACAAGCTATATGTTGCATGTGATACTAAGGGGAAGTGTTCTATAATATCCCTAAGTATGAATGTGGGTAGTATTCTACGAGGTAGTTGGTGTATATATTTAAGCAAGTTTCTTATAATATTTTGAGTTCATAAAAATGGTGGACCAATTATTAAGTGGGGAAATGTACTGTGTAATGGTATTTCCTCCTTTCCATACGAAAATTATGTGTGAAGTAATTTAATTATTTCTAAGTCATGACTATTACTTACATCATTTACATAATTTCAATTTTCTTTTGGTTTTAATTAATCATGTTAAGCATTTTAAGTAAATACCACCTCACATCAAGGTTTTTGTAATATCCCTCGTCTTACGAAAACAATTTGGAAAGATACATGTTTTTCTTAATCCATACATGTTGTAAGGTTTATTTGTCAATCCATACATGTTGTAAGGTTTATTTGTCAATCCATACATGTTGTAAGGTTTTATTTTAGGACACTTCATACATGTTCGTGAATGCTACTAAAGTTATAATTGTAGTTGTGTTTGAGCATAAGAAAATATTATATGAGATATATTTTCTCTTGGATTTAATAATTGCCGTGAAGTTTGAGTAATAGAGTTAGCCAAAGATAAGTGAATAGAGATAAAATAACATAATTATCTTGCAAGTACATATTGAAAATATCTACGAGAATTGTAGAAAATTCTCAAGGATTCTATTGATTAATTGGATTGGTTAACATATTATTTACTGATCATACAAGAAAATATGTTAATGAACAAAGACCTAAAGGAATATAGTAGGAATCAAACTCTACCACCTTATGGACTACTAACAACTCATTTCAAATGATGTGGTTTTCTTTGAATAATGTCAATTAGCCAACCTACATTTCTGAATAGTATCCGATGGTGACTATCCTTAATGTAAATTGTATGAATTATGGTTGCTTTTTCTACCTTTTATAATAGTAATAACAATAAAAATACACTAGTTAACCTAATTTCTCTTTTATTTATTTTATAATATATTTATAAATTTAGAAAACAAATATTTATTTATAAATATAAAATAAAAATTGAAACCAAATACTTATAATATTAAAACAACGAAAATTGTACACAACCTCATTGAGACAATTGTATTCATAAGATGGACAAGATGAAATTATAGAATTCTTTTAAACAACGAAAATGTGAGGAAGATGATTTTTTTTTTTTTTTTTTCCGTTTAATTCAAAGAATCTAAATTTCCAATCATGGTTTGCACCAATGCGGTCGAATAAGATGTCACATTAAAAAAAGGGGGTTAAACTTTATATTAAATTTGGGTAGAAATTAAAAATATTTCTTATTATGATTAAGTTTATGTTCATACTCTTCGTAACAAAATTTCGGCCACAATTAATTGAGAGAAAAAAATTCAAGAAATTTGCTTGATTCGCAAATATCAACTATAAATAAGGATTGAGTTCAACATCACTGATATGATAGGATGGAATGAATTTTAATAGATGGTTGTTTAGAATTTGTGTTTGGATTATAAATTTACATAATTGAAGATGACTGCATTATTATCTATGGAAATTTAAATTGATGTTTTATTTTGTGGTTACTATGAATAATGGAAACTTTTTAGATCATATAATTATTATAATTAAAAGGGTAATTTAAAATGTTATAGTAATTAGATTGTTTTAAGTTATTATCTAGCTAAAATTTAGTTATATAATTTTTAAATAATATATAAGTAGGTTTAATTTCTTTACAAAGTTCTATTATATTTTAATTTTATAATTGCAACTATTGATATTTAAGATTTTAGAAATTTTTTATTTTTATTTTTAATTAGATTATGAGTAAATATGATCGTAAAAGATACAAATCATAGTATGTTTAGCCTATTTTTCATCAATGTTTTATTCACTACAAAAAAATGTCTTACTTTTTTATGAGGTCTAAATTAATTAAGAATCTCACAAAAACAAGAGATTTCAAGTTAACTAAAAGAGAATAAAATCTAAGTTGTGCAAAATTTACATCTCTATGTAACACCCCCCCATAAGTTGTGAAAAATTTATATATTTATGTAACACACCACCTTCCATAATCAGGAATGGTCACTATGTTAATCCGAGACTCATTTGAGTGGTTAAGAGAATGATTTAGTTATTTATTTATCTTTTTTCTGGCTTGAAGTTTTCTTTGTTAAAATCAAAGCCAAAATATTATCTTGGAATTCAACACTTGTCTCCTAGGAATGTCTAGGATGTCTCCTCACTGTTACCTTACTTATCTGCTTTTTTTCATAAACTTTACTTGCTCACATGATTCAGGTTACTCCAACCACTAGGTTATTGCACTAGCAGGGTTTTCCATCATTTATGGTTATACAAATATGATCCGCATAATTAAACAATAGAAGTGGGCTTTGAAATGTGAAGAAAAAATGTCAAGAATCAAAAAATCCCAATACTAAATTTTCATAAAAATTACCATACTGCAACAAATCATTGCAGTGATCCAGTGTGGATGATATCATATGGTGTTTGAAGATAATTTTGGATTATGCGTCCATTATGCCTTTACTTGGGAAACTCTGGAAAATTGATCACCCTAATTGCATTTCGTGGTAGGTAGTAGACGTTTCTGGTCTGGATTGCAATACAATATTGCCTTTGCATTAGATTGTGAATGACACTTTTCATCAGATTCTTACTTTGACTGGATCATGAAACACATATTTTCCATAGTTCGATTATTTTACATATGAGCAGGTAATCACCATTTTTAAACAGGGAATACTAGAAATCATAATGCTAAATAAAAAAATATTTAGAATATTCGGAAATTTTGGCTTTTAAATAACTAAAGAAAGCACTACGACAAGGGAAATGTGTGGAATCTTTGCAAATCTTGAATGTTGGAAAGTCCTTCATCCTTTCTTATTGGATCTTGATTTTCTACGGTGATTCTGGAACATACATTTAATAATGCTTATATGAAAATACCTAAAGGGGTGATATTGTTTACTTTTGGTTCATACGCCACACAATCCATACAATGAATGCTATCTTGTGTATAAATGTTAACACTCGCGCTCTTTTTCTGTTCACTATTGAATTTATGAGATGCATGAAATATTTTGGATATTTGGTTATAAATGCTCTAAACATACATCTACTCAAGCGTTTAATTTTTGGAATTTATTTCACAATACGGTCCAAAATAACTATTACATGCAATAATAAAATTATCATTCCTGAGATCATTGCCATATCTAGTTATGATTTACTCTACACATATGATGACAAGTGTTCCTTGACCTTTAGAATTATCATGGTGGTTTTGAGTACTACTGGAATATGGATTTCCAATTCTAAACATAAACCCTCATGGTTAAATTGATGGACAAAGAACTAATGTCGCATGGAACAACTATTTCTCACTGGCCTAACACTCCAAATGACTATGAAGTTCATCCAGTAATGACCTAATTGTCATTGTTGTGACCATGAAATGTTTATACTTCACTGTGGAGATCTCTTATTATTATTCTCTTCCCCAAAACACAATGATAAATTTTCCTAAAGGACTCACCTCCTATTTATTTGATGTGTGGAATTAAACTCTGATACATGATACATTTCATAACCTAAGCACACTCTAAATATTTATTTACACATTCAAGGAAAGGTATTAACGATACAATTGTTCTTCACATTTACTCTGTTACACTTATTGATTTAAATCTACACTTATCATTGTCTCTTGTACATAGCAGTACATTTGGCACTATGAATAAAACTTTGTGAAGCTAAAGAATTAAATTTAAAACATTGAGAACCAATATGATGGATTTTTAATTGTGATGCTAAGCCAATTTACTGATCCTTTATTGAGTTGAAGTAGTCCCAAGTTTCAATTTTCAAAAAGTATGAAATTCTTCCATTCATATTCTACCATATGAAAAAATTATTGTTACTAAATATCACTCTAAGCATAAACTCACCATTTCAAAAACAAAATCTGAGCTAACAACTAATGTTCTAGTTATTGAGACATCACACCATAGTTGGAAATTCTAACATAAACATCACTATTACCAACATGATCGCATCAATTGATGTCCTCGAGCACATAGCTTAATGGTGATCTCATGAGTCTGGTATTCCAAGTTAATGGTGGTAGAGCTATATTGGCTAATTTATTTGGAAAATACACACACATACTCTTTTCAAACAAATAAATCTGTATATTTGAAGCATTCAATGATAATTACAATGGTATTTTAATGTCTCTACTAAAATGACGAGTAACTCTTTCCTTCATGATTATAAAATAATAACCCGGAACTGAAGGACTGCTAGAATGGTTTTAATATAAGTTTTTAACTTCAAGCAACATATTAGGAGTGTTAGTATGATTGTAGCATTAAATTCCAACAACCACAAATAGGGAATTCCATACATGACAATACACTCTTCCCTTAGAGTTCAACATCCTTGATATTTTGTGGTTACTATGAATAATGGAAACTTTTTTGAACATATAATTATTATAATTAAAAGGGTAATTTAAAATGTTATATTAATTATATTGTTTTAAGTTATTATCTAGCTAAAATTTAGTTATATAATTTTTAAACAATACATAAGTAGGTTTAATTTCTTTACAAAGTTCTATTATATTTTAATTTTATAATCACAACTATTGATATTTAAGATTTTAGTAATTTTTCTTTATTTTTAATTAGATTATGAGTAAATATGATCATAAAAGATACAAATCATAGTATGTTTAGCCCATTTTTCATCAGTGTTTTATTCACTATAAAAAAATGTCTTACTTTTTTTATGAGGTCTAAATTAATTAAGAATCTCACAAAAACAAGAAATTTCAAGTTAACTAAAAGAGAATAAAATATAAGTTGTGCAAAATTTACATCTCTATGTAACACTCCCCCATAAGTTGTGCAAAATTTATATATTTATGTAACACACCACCTTCCATAATCGGGAATGGTCACTATGTTAACACGAGACTCATTTGAATGGTTAAGAGAATGATTTAGTTATTTATTTATCTTTTTTTTTTGGCTTGAAGTTTTCTTTGTTAACATCAAAGCCAAAAGATTATCTTGGAATTCAACACTTGTCTCCTAGGAATGTCCAAGATGTCTCCTCACTGTTACCTTACTTATATGTTTTTTTTCATAAACTGTACTTGCTCCCATGATTCAAGTTACTCTAACCACTAGGTTACTACACTAGCAGGGTTTTCCATAATTTATGGTTATACAAATATGATCCGCATAATTAAACAATAGAATTGGGCCCTGAAATGTGAAGAAAAAATGTCAAGAATCCAAAAATCCCAATACTAAATTTTCATAAAAATTACCATACTGCAACAAATCATTGCAGTGTTCTAGTGTGGATCACGCGTCCATTATGCCTTTACTTGGGAAACTCTGGAAAATTGATCACCCCAATTGCATTTCGTGGTAGATAGTAGACGTTTCTGGTCTGGATCACAATACAGTATTGCCTTTGCATTAGATTGTGAACGACACTTTTCACCAGATTCTTATTTGACTGGATCATGAAACATATATTTTCCATAGTTCGATTATTTTACATATGAGCAGGTAATCACCATTTTTAAGCAGGGAATCCTAGAAATCATAATACTAAATAAAAACATATTTAGAATATTTGGAAATGTTGGCTTTTAAATAACTAAAGAAAACACTGCGACAAAGGAAATGTGTGGAATCTTTGCAAATCTTGAATGTTGGAAAGTCCTTCATCCTTTCTTATTGGATCCTGATTTTCTGCGATGATTCTGGAACATACATTTAATAATGCTTATATGAAAACACCTAAAGGGTTGATATTGTTTACTTTTGGTTCATGCACCACACAATCCATACCATGAATGCTATCTTGTGTATAAATGTTAACACTCATGCTCTTTTTCTGTTCACTATTGAATTTATGGGATGCATAAAATATTTTGGATATTTTCTTATAAAGTCTCTAAACATACATCTACTCAAGTGTTTAATTTTTGGAATTTATTTCACCATACAGTCCAAAATAACTATTACATGCAATAATAAAATTATCATTGGTGAGATCATTTCCATATATAGTTATGATTTACTCTACACATATGATGACAAGTGTTCCTTGACCTTCAGAATTATCTTGGTGGTTTTGAGTACTATTGGAATATGGATTTCCCATTATAAACATAAACCCTTATGGTTAAAGTGATGGACAAAGAACTAATGTTGCATGGAACAACTATTTCTCACTGGCCTAACACTCCAAATGACTATGAAGTTCATCCAGTAATGACCTAATTGTCATTTTTGTGACCATAAAATGTTTATACTTCACTGTGGAGATCTCTTATTATTATTCTCTTCCCCAAAACACAATGATAAATTTTCCTCAAGGACTCACCTACTATTTATTTGATGTGTGGAATTAAACTCTGATACATGATACATTTCATAACCTAAGCACACTCTAAATATTTATTTACACATTCAAGGAAAGGTATTAATGAAACAATTGTTCTTCACATTTACTCTGTTACACTTATTGATTTAAATCTACACTTATCACTGTCTCTTGTAAATAGCAGTACATTTGGCAATATGAATAAAACTTTGTGAAGCTAAAGAATTAAATTTAAAACATTTAGAACCAATATGATGGATTGTTAATTGTGATGCTAAGCCAATTTACTGATCCTTGATTGAGTTGAAGTAGTTCCAAGTTTCAATTTTCAAAAAGTATGAAATTCTTCCATTCATATTCTATCATATGAAAAATTTATTGTTACTAAATATCACTCTGAGCATAAACCCACCATTTCAAAAAAAAAATCTGAGCTAACAACTAATGTTCTAGTTGTTGATACATCACATCGTAGTTGGAAATTCTAACATAAACATCACTATTACCAACATGATCGCATCAATCGATTTCCTCGAGCACATAGCTTAATGGTGATCTCATGAGTTTGGTATTCCAAGTTAATGGTGGTAGAGCTATTTTGGCTAATTTATTTGGAAAATACACATACATACTCTTTTCAAACAAATAAATCTGTATATTTGAAGCACTCAATGATAATTACAATGGTATTTTAATGTCTCTACTCAAATGACGAGCAACTCTTTCCTTCATGATTATAAAATAATAACCCGGAAATGAAGGACTGCTAGAATGGTTTTAATATAAGTTTTTAACTTCAAGCAACATATTGGGAGTGCTAGTATGATTGTAGCATTAAATTCCAACAACCACAAATAGGGAATTCCATACATGACAATACACTCTTCCCTTAGATCTCATGCATGAGATATAAAGATAAATGGTTTGTATTCCTAGTTCCTTCACATTGAAATTTGGTGGACACCTTCCAAATATTAATGAATAGGGTAAGGAGTTAACTTAACTTGGCCCAAAAAGAAGTTTGTACCAGACCCTAAACTACATACCTAGAAGTAGGCCCATCTACACCCATATCTTGGCATGTCTAATTTAAGATCTAGGATTTCACAAACTCAAATGCAGCTACATGAATAACCAGGGATCGTGGTTTCCACCAACACACGATTTCATTTCTTGGTTTGCGTTTACATTTCCATATCTAGATGGTCTCTAGCCTTTTTTCTGAAATCACAAAGAATCATAATATTGTTAGTTATCTTATCTAGAGCATAATTTTCCTAAATATTGTGAAAGTGGATTCCAAAAAAGCTCATAATTTTCCTCATAGATATCTAGGTACATTGTAAGATATTCTCAAAACAATCCTTTAGCAAATTTCCATTGAATAAATAACTAAAGAGGAGAATATGGGGGTTAAGGCTCTGTGTTTTCGAGTCCATCCATCACATAGAGTCATAGCCCTACGATATAGGCGTACCATTAATTAAGTGATGGGGTCTAAGATAGCTTTAAGTGTAAAAAAATATGAATTTGCATGAATCTCATACATGTCCATATTCCATAATGATGTTAAGCATCATAGTGCACGTATAACCATGAAAATTCCTTGAGAGAGAAGGGAAATTCCATTAGTCAAATTAAATAATTCTAAATATATTATGTGAAGCAACAATTCCGATGTATAAATTCACATAGTTATTTGACATCCAAATAAGTCAAATATGTAGACATGAGGTTCAATTCACATAGTAATGGAATTAGATACTTTCTCAATAAAAATGTTGGAAGGTGAGTTGGGGATTGCGAATTTCCACGCAACCTTATATTCGATTTCATTGTGTTCTCTCTTGCAGCCTAATCATCCTCGATCTAGATTCCAATGTGTGAACGAGGGACTTACTTATGGGATTAAACTAGTATTGATGGATGGAATCAAGGTCTCTAGAGGGACAAACCACTCCACCCTCCATCTAAAATAAAATAATTAACTCTGAACATGGACCTTTATATGTTTATTACTTCCACCAATAGCAAAATTGAAGTTGATAACTCCTATTACTCTTGCAACAAGGAAATGTATTCTATACATCGAGCAAGGTTTTCCACTACTGTAGCATTTATTTCCAACATTGTATTTATTATCCAAATTTAAGGAAAATCCATTGGCATGTCTTTACATTGTATTTATTTCCAACATTGTATTTACATTCCTTTAAAAATTCATTGGCATGTCTTTGAAAACTATTACTAGAGCAAGAGACCTTTTCCCCTCTCTTCTCCTTGACGAGAACTAAATCACCTATACGACCCTTATTAGATATCATTTTTTGGGATTCAACTGCGTTAATTAAGTCATTAATATATGACCATTTCAATGAGAGGTAGTCGTAACTAATTAATTTCTCATGATTTTTGAATAGTCCCCTTACCACTCATTGCACCAGGTGAAGTTCAAAGGGGTGGATAAGTGGGATTGGAACTAGAAAAATGAATCACATAGCATCAATCATCACTTCCGGGGCTTCCACCCAATAACCGGGACTTCTTGGGAGGTCACCCATCCCAGATTGTCTCCGGCTCAAGCACGCTTAACTATTTATTTCTCCCCATAATCAAACCCACTTAGCTTGCAACCCCATTTGAAAAACCTTTGGAAGTATTGTCCCTCATAAACCATTCAAGTAGAGATCCCTTTACTAGTTGTATTGAAGAGTGGCCCTTATTTGAAAAACATGACTCAGTAAGGGCATCATAATAGATCCCATAAAGGTGAATCCTTGCCTCCTTACCTCCTTGAGAAGTGTAGAGACCTCCATCGGTCGCTATGATTTACAAAAAGTTTTCAAGGGAGAGCAATAAACACCAATACAAACTGGAACGCCAAATACATTAACCTCATAAAGTATGTTTATACCTATAAGAAGATGTCATGGTGAAATATCATCACTAATGTAATTTTTTATTTAAGTGTTCATATTTTTAATTGAATAATAGCTCGATAAGTTTGTGAAGGGCTACCAAAGGAAAGTATATGTCTGCCATAGTTTCTAACCATATGGAAGGATGGAAGATCCTTGGAAGACGTATGATTTGAAGCAAAGCAACATGACATGAAGCTAGACAAGATGAGAATATCGATGGATCACTTTTTCATAAAATACATGACTCATGGATGAAATTTATGGATGATATGTGCCATATGAAGAGATCCCAAAGAGAAAGGCTCGTCAACAACCAATAAATTCATGACATCGAAGAAAGGAGTTCTTCATGAGAAGCTAGGTGTGTCTTCATTGCTTTTGCAGGTCCCTGATTAAGAGGGAGCCTCGTAATAACTTTCTCACTTGGAAGAAACTTAGTAATTCCTAAGTTGAGAGGGAGCTTTAGTACATTTCTTGTATAGGAATAAGTACATTCCTTTGTGGAATATATCCTCCCTAGTTGAGAGGGAGAGATAGACACATCATTCTGGTATGGGAAGAAATAATGGAGGATTGGTTAATCACTCGGCATCTTATACTCTTTGAGGATGTATTAGGGAATCCAAGGTATGAGTTGTCATGGAAGGACCGATATATTTTTTGAGTTCTAGGAATCCAAGATAAGAATAGTCCTGGACATACTCCGAGTGAACCTGGGCGGGGTATGTTCCAAGAGAGACAATGATGAAGGTGTCTATTAATCATCAGTCTCACCAACATTGGACCTCAAAGATCTCGTGGAGAGATGGCATTGTCAGTCAAGACCTTGCACTATGAAGATTTTGGTTGATATGATGCTATAGAGATGAGATTACCAATCCGATTCTTCTTAGGAGATTCTTCAGATTGAGAGTGACAATGTACCATTATGAATACCTATCTACCTAAGAGGGAGTGTTGAAAAGTGTGACTAGGTTCGGTCTTCATAATGAATTGTAATTATGAATTTATGTAATGAAGAAGACAAAGATAATAAAATGTATTTTGTAATGCTTGCCTCATGGGTTTCATGAGAAATGAGTTTTTATTATAGGTCAAAGACTTCTTCTTGATGTCTTCAGGAGATTTTCATCTTGTCACAAATATAATTTAGAGTCATGTATATGAAGTGATGTTACACTTGTGTAAAGGAAAATTATTGATGTAAAATGTATGCTCCAAGACCTTTTGAGGGTGCTCCAAAGAGGTCGACTCAAGAATTTTGAAATATTCCTTGGTAAATTCAGCCTACAAAACATTGATCATGTCGGCATGGAATAGGAGTGGCAGCCCCTATATAAAGGGTGGACTATGGCCTCGTTAGCTCAGGAGACTCTCGCCTCATTATCTCACCATCATTTTGGACAAGTTGTGTGATAAATGTGTGCATTAAGGACTGTAGTTGGGTGTGAAGAAGGAAGGAAGTACAATGAATGAAGAATTTTGTACAGTGAAGAAAGAGAGACCCCGCTTGTATCTGTGTTTTGGGCTAGTGATCTTGGTCTAGGTCTGTGTCACATATCCGAAATACATTGTGAATTTCTCAATCTAAGGAGATTAGAAAAGCAGAGAATACAGTGCGTAAAAGGGATATATTGGCAATGAAGAAAGGGACATTGAAAATATTACTAAGGATATTGTGATCAATGCAGAGGAGAGGCATTGCTAGCCTCTGTCATTGGGTTCATATTTTCGCATAAGCTCAGCAATATACACAATGTGGAGAAGGGAGAAAGGAAGAAGGTTATCACAATGAAAAGAGATCTATCTTGGGCCAACATTATTCAAGGAGGCAGAGGCCTATCACAGCAAGGGAAATTCTCCACTATCTAATCTTGAGTTGCAGTAATAAGGAGGCTGAAATATTAGCCTAGGATTTCAACAAAAATTATACATAGAAGCATGGTGCGGTGAAGTGTAGAAAAAGAGTATTAACTTAAGGAGCGAAGAAGAGCAAGTGACAGGGGTCTTAGAGACATACTATTGTACTCAAGGGTCTCTGTCATGGTATTGGTACTCATGGGTTCAAGATCTATAAGAATAATTTTGATAAATTTTTCCTCTCCAAGAGGGACAGGGTTTGGCCGTGGCTTGAAAGCCTAAACATTGTGTTCTTGTGCACTTGATAATTGGATTGATGAAGAACATAATAATGTAGCTAAGATAATATCTAAGTGAAAGAAGCTTAATGAAATCACGAGTAATTATCAAGAAGATAAATTTTAATAAAATCCCCAATTTCTGAACTTGCATTCATTAAATAAATTCAGCATTTCATTTATCAATTTTTGGTACGGAGAATTAATTGTTTATTTTGTTATTTATTTGTCTTAATGTTCTATATTTGCATCTCAATATATGTGGGATGTATTAGTTTTTGTATATATGTATATATCCTTTGGAAATTATTAATTGATACTTCCTATATGATTAGAGTGCATCATATCACAAGTTAAATTTCTTGAGAAATGACGATGACATACATTGCTGTTAACCAATGGCCGAATAAATCAAGTAACGGCAATAATTAGAGGATGATGAGAATTGTTTCTTGGTTTTTTGTGTAACGAATTTCTGTAGGATCAATATGAAAGGAGATGGTTAATCGTATTGAAAAATGGATGAGTGAGATCAAAATTCAGCCTTGTGTAACTAGGCCACAATTTCTCTCGCCAAATTAGCATAAAAAGGCACTCCATTTTATTACATATAGGATGGAGTCATGTGCGGAGGAATCTACAAAGTGGGTAGTCTGCATTGTTTATGATTCAAAGAAATTCGAAGTCACGAATTCATTTGGTGGGCTCTTGAAACTAATGGTCATGCGTCTAGGCTGATTTAGGCATGAATACGTTAAAAGCCTACACACTCTTCTCTCCATAAACAATATAAATCACAAGAATTTGAAATGCAAGAGCTCTTTGTCATCTGTGCGAAGAAAGTGGTTGTGCAGAGAACACATGCTTCTGTGAAGAGCTTACACTATGCGGGAAGCTTGTGCGAAGAACAAATGCTTACATGGAGAGCTTACAGTGTGAGGAAAACTTTGTTTGGGGAGAATCAATTAATTAGCTATAGAGGTAGTGACATCGCTGCATCACAACTATCAATCTTTTTTATAATATATATTGACAATAGATTTGAAGTTAAGATAGATTTATGGGACATGTCAATTTGTTAAGCATTGAAAGAATCACAGACTAAGTAATAAACTATTACATTGTTTTAATGCTAAAAAACTATTTTATAGATTTATAATTTATGTTGATATTTTTTACTTGTGAAAATCTAAATATTTTATTTATAAGAGGTTTAGAGATATTTCTTTGTTTTTATTATATATATGTCTTTTATATATAAAAACATCTATGGATGGAATAAATTTCCTTTTAACCTTCCATTATTTCACATAAATTAATAGAAATATTAAAAAAAAATTATTATTTATTTCACATATAAAATTAATAGAAATATTAAAAGAAAATTATTATTAATATTTTTGAAAATATAAACAAATGGCAACTTTGTTTAATGTTTACACTTCATTATTTGGAGAGAAAGAAGTAGCAAGTTTTATGGGAAAGAAGAAGATGTCGGCTTACAAAGGGTATAAAATAATTAAAATATGATTTAAATGAGAGTGGTTGCACTATTCCATTTGGCCAGTATGTATATATCTACGTGAGTTTGTGTTCATTATACTCATTTTTGCGAGTGTGTATATATAGACAACTACGTGAGTTTCTGTTCGTTATACAGGTCAAACCAACCTTAGTGGATTTTCTAGGTTAATCATTTTCCAGATTTGTTTCTGAAGGTGAAACTCCCGAAACACTAGGGATCAGAGGTTATTTTGCAGTCAATCGATAGCTGTTTGTTGGGCAGAGAAGACAAGGCAATAGATAAGAAGCATACGAAAATGATGGAATCAAAAGAGGAAGGAATGGCGCACTTGTGTTCACGGGATCGATCAAAGGAGGAAGAAGAGAAGGAAGGAATGGCGCCCTTGTGTTTACCGGATCGATCAAAGGAGGAAGAAGAGAAGGAGGATTTGACAGCGCAAGAAACAATGAACATTCTAAATGCGTTAAGCCGTGAGGAATTGATCGATCTTGTGCAGGAGGCAGCGAGTGAACATAGATACGTTCGGGATAAAGTGCGCTCATTCGCCGTCAAAAAGATTCCTCTGAGGAAACTGTTTGTGCGTGGACTCGGGTGCGACACAAACGAGCAATCGCTCGCCGCTGTATTCTCTTGTTACGGAGAATTGAATGGAAGCCGCGTGATCAGGGACAAGACAAGCGGGAGGAGTAAGGGATACCGTTTCGTGACGTTCAAGCACGTTAACGGTGCCATCAAGGCGTTGAAGGAGCGCAGCAAAATGGTCGACGGTCGCATTGCAGTGTGCCAATTTGCCCCCACCGGCCTCTACCCTTCTCAGCCACAGCCCGACTTGGATCGAAGGACGATTTACGTGGGCGACGTTCCAATAGGCATGGAGGCGGGCGCTCTTGTAAGTTTGTTTTCGCAGTATGGCGAGATCGAAGAGGGGCCCAAAGGGTTTAATAAGAATACGGGCAGGTCCAGTGGATATGCCTTCTTTATTTTCAAGACGGTAGAGGCAGCCAATCGTGCGCTACAGGAGCCCATTAAGATTATAGACCACGGTCATGAGCTGTATTGCAAAGTGGCAAATGAGAATTGGGTCAACTCTCCTCCTCCTTATACCGCTAATGCCAATGGGTTCCATATCCCTTACCACTTCGGGGTTATTCCTGCTAATCCCGCCTTACAAGTTAATCAGGGCTCGAATCCATGGCCATGGACTGAACCACTTTTTAATCAAAATCATGCGATTGATCATAATTATAGTAACGGGAATCCAGTGTTTTTTAATATATATCAGTACGGCTTTCCGAATTATGCGGGTTATCCACCCGAAGGATCTGGTTATTATACGCATGGAGTCGAGGCGAGTCCGTATACTCCTCAATCGCTGTTCACTGAATCGAATTATGTGCGTTATCCACTTGAAGGATCTGGTTATTACACGCATGGAGTCCAGGCGAGTCCGTATACTCCTCAATCGCTGTTCACTGAATTGAGTTATGTGGGTTATCCACCTCAAGGATCTGGTTATACGCATGGAGTCCAGGCGACTTAGGCTACTACGCAGTTGACTGATTTTACGTGTACGGAAGAAGGTAGCCGTCCGGGCTCGTCAAATGAATCTCAATATCAAAATCAGTCTCATGGTGTCCAAACGAGTCCGGGTACTCCTCAATCGCTGTTGACTGAATTTACGGAAGAACCTAGCCGTCCTGGCTCGTCCAATCAATCTCAATATCAAAATCAGCAGCAGGATTAGGGCAGTGATCCTCTCCAAAAACTCAAAGCGTTTTAGTATAATTGGATTTACTTAACTCTTTCCAATACACCTATTAAATTTGGGACTTTGACATTAGGAAGCTCCTCTATGTCATGCTATAGGATATTTATTATCAGCGTCACTTCATTTTGAAAGAGTCGAGCTTAAGCGGCAAAGGCACCTATTGTGTTTGTGAATTGACAATTTAGTAAAATTTAAGTGAATTTTGGAATTATTGAAATTAAATCTCTACTAATAATATGTTTGGTTAGGTTAACTGCATTACTCACTCTCACCTAAACAAAATATCAACAAATCGGCAATCTCACTTATTGTCACCTTGGGAGAGCTACAAAGATGAAGGCACAAAATATCAGCGAATCAGCGATCTCACTTAGTGTCACCTTGGGAGAACTACAAAGATGAAGGCCCGTTTTACACTAGAGAGATTTGATTTGTTTGTATGGTTGAATGATTTAAACTTAAAATGAATTTATGCTTTTTCTTAATTGATTAATTTTTTTTGTTATGTGATTCACAAAAGTTTTAAAGGAATTCATATCTTTGTTGCAATCAAATAGCAATCTTATGGTGGAAAAGGAAGCAATGACCTTGATGGAACTCATACGAGGTAGATGGATTATCTAGATATGTATATCCAATTCTTGTTTATATGTTTTGTTCTCACTATTTATTGTACTAGTCCGTACTATTATAGATTACTTTCTAAGTGGTTGAGAGGTCCACCAACATGCCAAAATAATAATCATATTAGATACCAAAGCTATAACCATGTAATGAATTTTAACATACGTGAAAATAACATTATGATTCAAATAAATAAATAAATAAATGTTAGAGTTGGGGTTATTTTCTGAGATTGCACTATAATGATTTGTTTTTTTGGTGGGTTTGGGCTGTCAAGGATTATTTGTATTAAAATTTAGACAAATATAAAATTAACTTATTATAAATAATTTTTTTATACGTTTATTAATTAAATTTAAATATAAAGTATCACAATATAATGGTGTCTACATATATGAATTATTATTTTAATTTATATGATCAAATATTTACATTTATTATTAATATTTTCAGTTATATGTTTATTAATTAAATTTATTATTTTTTTTATATGTTTACTGTATTATGAAATATTATGATTATGAATACGAGTCATTATTAATTAAATATAAATTTATTTTTAATGTGATATCTAAATTAATATTTTTAACATGACTCATTATTATTTATTTTTTGTAAGCCTATTCACCGCCACCATAATTGAATCATTGGGTCTCCTACTTCTCGGTATACCTATGATGAAATCAAGTGATATGACCTCCCAGTTCCATTATGGTACAAGAATAGGCTGAAACAATCCTGTTCGATGTTGGTGCTCCACCTTCACTTGCTCACACTCCAAAAATTCAAGTTAAGTATTCAACAATGTTTTTACGCATGCAAGGCCAAAATAGTCCTTTCTAATTGTTGTTAGCATCTTATAATATCCAGGATGTCCAGCACAAGAACTCCGTTCGTATTCATCCAAAATCAGCTCCTCCAAGCTCATCTGATTTGGTATACATATCTTCCCTCGAAATATTAAAAGTTGTTTATCATTAATTCCATAACCCGAATGATTTTATTGTTTTTCTTCTTCTCTTGCATGCTTCCATAAAAATTGATACTCATGGTCTCTCTTTGCTGACTCCATGACTTTCTCCAGGAACTTAAATTCTTCTTGATTAAAGTAAAGTTCATATATGTAATGTAGTTTCCTACTTAGAGCATTAGCTACACGATTCTCCTTACCTTTTACATGTTAAATGTTAATCAAATTCAGTAAGGAATGCATTCCATCTTGCTTGGCGGGCATTCAAATTACATTGTTTAAAGTAGCTATTCATGCTACTATGGTCGGTTCTTAGCACAAAAATTTCCCCAATAAGTAATGTATCTAAATTTGAAGGGCATGTACTATAATAGTTAACTCTAAATCATAGACAGAGCATCGTTGCTCATGGTCCTTTAGCTTCCTGGATTCATATGCTATGACCTTGCCATCTTGTTTCAATACCACTCCCACCCCTTCCTTACAAGCATCTATGAAGAGTTCAAATTATTTTCTTGGGTCTACCACTTTCAATACATGAGAAGTAGTTAATAGTTCTTTTAATTGTTCAAAAATGGCTTGACACTCATTATTCCGCTTAAAGACTCACCCCTTCCGCTGCAAGGAATTAATGGTAAAGGCTATTTTATAAAAGCCTTCGATGAATTGTCGATAGTAACTAGCTAGGCACATGAATGAACGTATGTCTGCTACATTTCTGGGAACTCTCCATTCCATAATTGTCTTTATCTTTTCGGAATCTACCAAAATACCTTCAACATATATGACATGGCCCAAATATTAGATATGTTCTTTATAGAAATCACATTTGATAAATTTGGCGTAGAGATGATGTTCCCGTAACATTTTCAACACCAAGAGTAAATTTTATTCATGCTCTTCAATATTTTTAGAATATATTAGTATATCATAAATAAATATTAAAACAAATTTATCGAAATAATGGTGAAATATACCATGCGTCATGCAGATGAAAGTTGCTAGTGCATTGGGTAATCCAAAGGATAACACCACAAATTCATAATGTTCGTACCTGGTAAGAATTTTTTTTTTGGATATGTCCTCATTCTTAATCCATATCTGGTAATACCCAGACCTCATGTCAATATTTGAAAATTCCATTTCTCCCTTTACCTGATCAAAAATATCATCTATACGTGGCAATGGGTATTATTTTTCGACAGTCAGCTTATTAAGTTCTCTATAATTCATCCACATCTACATTGTACCTTCTTTATTTTTAACGAATGACACTGGTGCTCCCCAATGGGACACACTTGGAAAAATATACCCTTTTTCATATAGTTATTGCAGTTGCATTTTTAATTCTCTCAATTTAGGCACACTCATTCTCTATGGTGCTTGCGACACTGGTGTTTTGAATGATTAAAAACAATTTTTTGCTACAACTCCCGTATTGAAGGTAGCCCACCCAAGAAAGGAGTCTAAGATTTGCACTAATGCTTGCAAAGAAGGGGTGGGAGAATTATGTCAAAAGATAGAAAGGTTGTTGCGTATGCATCTAGAAATCTGAAAGATCATGAAAAACGATATACCTCTGAAGATCTAGAGATAACTGCAGTAGCGCATGCACTCAAAGTGCGGAGGCACTATTTGCTGGGGAAAAGGTTTGTATTGAAAATGGAACACAACAACATGACTATCTATTTTAAGTAGGCTGACTTGAATGCTCACCAGGAAAGATGTGACACACGTTAAAGGTAAGGAAAACCATGTCGCAAATGCCTTAAGTATAAAATTACATTATGTATATGAACTCTACTTTAACCATGTAGAATTGAAGTTCAAGGAGTAACTGAAGGAGGCAGCGCAAAAAGATCCTGAATATAAATTTTTATGTCAACAAACAAAAAATGTAGAAACCAGGGAAGACAAATAGATTATAATATCATAAGGAACAACTACTGATTTTTCAAGGAAAAATATACATTCCTAATCAAATGAGATTGAAATAGATCATCTTTGATGAGTATCATCGGAGTTCATATTCTTAGCACCCTAGTTACCAAAAAAGCTAACAATAATTAGAAAATATTATTTTTGGCCCAGAATACGTAAAATATCACTGAGTGCTTGACCAAATTTTTGGAGTCTCAACAGGTCAAGGTGGAGCATCAACATCCAGCAAGATTTTTACAACCCATTCATGTACCAGAGTAGAAATGGGAATTCATATCACCTGATTTTATTATGGGCTTACCAATATCGAAAAGACACAATGATTCTATAATGGTGGTAGTGGATTGGCTGAGAAAACCATCTCACTTTATTCCAGTACAATCAAACTACAAAAAAAAATGCAAATTGCTCACATCTTTATAATGGAGTTGTTTATATTACATGGTATTCCAAAAGAGTAATCTCAGACCAGGATGTGAAGTTCACCTTAGCCTTTAGGAAGGCACTGTTCATCGTTCTGGGCACACAAATACAATTTATCACATCTTATCATCTGCAAAGTGATGGGCAGACTGAGCAAGTCAATCAAATATTAGAAGATATGTTACGTATGTATGTGATGTACCAACCCACGAAGTGGAAAGGTTAATTGCATTTAGTAGAATTTTATTTTAACAATAGGTACTAGGAATATCTCAATATGAGTCCCTTTGAGTCATTATACGATAGGAAATGTCGAACACTGATCAATTGGAGCAACCCAGAAACCAAACTAATGCTTGGACTAGAAATGTTGGCTGAGATGGAGGATGAAGTAAAGAAGATCCAACATAATCTGAAAGCTGCCCAGAACAGGAAGAAATTTTATGCAGATCAAAGAAGGACATATTGATAATCTGAAGTAGGTCATCATGTGTATGTCAGAATTAGACCCAAAAAGAGCACCTTAAGGTGGACTACTTTTGCCAAGTTGGCTCCCCGGTTCTGTGGAGCTTTCCAAATTTGGGAAAGAGTGGGTTCGGTGGCATATCAGCTAGCTATACCCGGTCACATATGGGTGCATTATGTGTTTCATGTGTCTATACTGAAATTATATTTGCATTATCCAAAGCATGTGATACATTGGAATAAAATACAGGTAGGTTAAATTGCATACTAGCATATCTTAAGAGAGATAAATGTTCAAATAACTAATTGAGTACCCTTGATGTTTGTACTTCGAACCAAATGAAAAATTTATGGTAGAGCCTTAATGTATCCTCTAACGGAGAGATATAATGCTCGGGAGGCAAGCCATCCACTCAAGTTAAAGTGCGGTGGCAACACTGGCACGGAAGATGCTACTTGGGAGAAGATGGAGGTTTTGTGCTATAGGATACTTAGGAAGATGGAAGGATTTGTGCAAGAGGCTTATCCAAAATTATTTACTGGGATGGAGTAAAACACTGAGGATGATGTTTACCTTTAGTGGGGGAAGATGGAACAACTGGTTTAATTTTCTTATGTTAATTTTTTTTAAATATACATTTTAGTTTTTGAGAAAACAAAGATTAACAAGTTTGTTAATCAGTCATTGAACAAGATTTATTTGTTTTTAATAAAGAGATTAATTTACAATTTTGTTTCCATAACTGATGGGTAAATTTTTCCAAGACTACATAGTAGTTATGCTTAAGAATTTATTGACAGTTACCTTCTCCTGTAAGGATAAAATGGAAATCCCAATGAGGAGAAGGAGTTCTATGAATGGAGAAGTTGACAACCGATTGGTTGTATGGTGAGAGTAGTCTGAAGCTGCTATAAACAAGTTGAAATCTGCAGCCAACCCTCTAGATGCAGCTAGACAAAGGTCTTGAGGTCCTCCTCTAGAAAATAAAGAAACTTCTAAATGAGTCTACTCCGGTGAGGAGCACGAGGGGAGTTGAGGACATAATTTCCTCTCTCAATGTTGGGAGGACACCCTCAATTTTGGTTAAATAGAGATAAGTATTTGAGTATCAAGTAGTCAAGGAAGAGGAGAACTATGAATAATATTTGTTACTGAAATATTTATATTCATAAGTTTCAGAATTGCAGACTACAGTATTTTCACATTCATTCTATATTGTAAGTAGATTATGTACATGTTAGACTAGGAGGTAACTCCATAAATCGAATGATGAATTTGATTAAGGGTGCTCAAGAATATATACATGGAGGTGAGATTGTTGAGATTCATTTCCCAATCTCTCTTAGACTTCCTTATTTCCTAATTTACACTAATGTAAAATTTCTCCCAATCCCATAGGATTAGATTTGAACATCCCCCCCCCGTTAATCTGAAGAGATGTTGGTGAGTCCCAAGATGTTCGGATTCTTCCTTCACCAATTATAATCTAAGTTTATATGTTAATATTTTTAAATTACTTTTCATTGTGGAAGGGTCGTACATTGCCATTGTTATTTTAAATGTTGTACAAGCTATACGTTGCATGTGATACTAAGGGGAAGTGTTCTATAATATCCCTAAGTATGAATGTGGGTAGTATTCTACGAGGTAGTCGGTGTATATATTTAAGCAAGTTTCTTATAATATTTTGAATTCATAAAAATGGTGGACCAATTATTAAGTGGGGAAATGTACTGTGTAATGGTATTTCCTCCTTTCCATACGAAAATTATGTGTGAAGTAATTTAATTATTTCTAAGTCATGACTATTACTTACATCATTTAAATAATTTCAATTTTCTTTTGGTTTTAATTAATCATGTTAAGCATTTTAAGTAAATACCACCTCACAATTTGCAAAAACAAAACTATTTCTTAATCCATGCATGTTGTAAGGTTTTATTTTAGGACACTTCATACATGTTCGTGAATGATACTAAAGTTATAATTGTAGTTGTGTTTAAGCATAAGAAAATATGATATGAGATAGATTTTCTCTTGGAGTTAATAATTGCCGTGAAGTTTGAGTAATAGAGTTAGCCAAAGATAAGTGAATAGAGATAAAATAAGATAATATCTTGCAAGTACATATTGAAAATATCTATGAGAATTGTAGAAAATTCTCAAGGATTTCTATTGATTAAATGGGTTGGTTAACATATTATTTATTGATCATGCAAGGAAATATGTTAATGAACAAAGACCTAAAGGAATATAGTAGGAATCAGACTCTACCACCTTATGGACAACTAACAACTCATTTCAAATGATGTGGTTTTCTTTGAATAATGTCAATTAGCCAACCTACATTTCTGAATAGTATCCGATGGTGACTATCCTTAATGTAAATTGTATGAATTATGGTTGCTTTTGCTACCTTTTATAATAGTAATAACAATAAAAATACACTAGTTTACCTAATTTCTCTTTTATTTATTTTATAATATATTTATAAATTTAGAAAATAAATATTTATTTATAAATATAAAATAAAAATTGAAACCAAATACTTATAATATTAAAACAACGAAAATTGTACACAACTTCATTGAGACAATTGTATTCATAAGATGGACAAGATGAAATTATAGAATTCTTTTAAACAATGAAAATGTGAGGAAGATGATTTTTTTTTTTTTTTTTTAATTCAAAGAATCTAAACTTCCAATCATGGTTTGCACCAATGCGGTCGAACAAGATGTCACATTAAAAAAAAGGGGTTAAATTTTATATTAAATTTGGGTAGAAATTAAAAATATTTCTTATTATGATTAAGTTTATGTTCATACTCTTCGTAACAAAATTTCAGCACAGTGGTGAGAGAAAAAATTCCAAGAAATTTGCCTGATTCTGCAAATATCAACTATAAATAAAGGATTGAGTTCAACATCCCTGATATGATAGGATGGAATGAATTTTAATAGATGGTTGTTTAAATTTGTGTTTGGATTATAAATTTGCATAATTGAAGATGACTGCATTATTATCTATGGAAATTTAAATTGATGTTTTATTTTGTGGTTACTATGAATAATGGAAACTTTTTAGATCATATAATTATTATAATTAAAAGGGTAATTTGAAATGTTATAGTAATTAGATTGTTTTAAGTTATTATCTAGCTAAAATTTAGTTATATAATTTTTAAATAATATATAAGTAGGTTTAATTTCTTTACAAAGTTCTATTATATTTTAATTTTATAATTGCAACTATTGATATTTAAGATTTTAGTAATTTTTTATTTTTATTTTTAATTAGATTATGAGTAAATATGATCGTAAAAGATACAAATCATAGTATCTTTAGCCTATTTTTCATCAGTATTTTATTCACTACAAAAAAATGTCTTACTTTTTTTATGAGGTCTAAATTAATTAAGAATCTCACAAAAACAAGAGATTTCAAGTTAACTAAAAGAGAATAAAATCTAAGTTGTGCAAAATTTACATCTCTATGTAACACCCCCCCATAAGTTGTCCAAAATTTATATATTTATGTAACACGCCACCTTCCATAATCGGGAATGGTCACTATGTTAACCCGAGACTCATTTGAGTGGTTAAGAGAATGATTTAGTTATTTATTTATCTTTTTTCTGGCTTGAAGTTTTCTTTGTTAAAATCAAAGCCAAAATATTATCTTGGAATTCAACACTTGTCTCCTAGGAATGTCTAGGATGTCTCCTCACTGTTACCTTACTTATCTGCTTTTTTTCATAAACTTTACTTGCTCACATGATTCAGGTTACTCTAACCACTAGGTTATTGCACTAGCAGGGTTTCCATCATTTATGGTTATACAAATATGATCCGCATAATTAAACAATAGAAGTGGGCTCTGAAATGTGAAGAAAAAATGTCAAGAATCCAAAAATCCCAATACTAAATTTTCACAAAAATTACCATACTGCAACAAATCATTGCAGTGATCCAGTGTGGATGATATCATATGGTGTTTGAAGATAATTTTGGATTATGCGTCCATTATGCCTTTACTTGGGAAACTCTGGAAAATTGATCACCCTAATTGCATTTCGTGGTAGGTAGTAGACGTTTCTGGTCTGGATTGCAATACAATATTGCCTTTGCATTAGATTGTGAATGACACTTTTCATCAGATTCTTACTTTGACTGGATCATGAAACATATATTTTCCATAGTTCGATTATTTTACATATGAGCAGGTAATCACCATTTTTAAACAGGGAATCCTAGAAATCATAATACAAAATAAAAAAATCCTAGGAATGTTGAGATTCATTTCCCAATCTCTCTTAGACTTCCTTATTTCCTAATTTACACTAATGTAAAATTTTTCCCAATCCCATAGGATTAGGTTTGAACATCCCCCCCCCCCCCTCCCCTTAATCTGAAGAGATGTTGGTGAGTCCCAAGATGTTGGGATTCTTCCTTCACCAATTATAATCTAAGTTTATATGTTAATATTTTTAAATTACTTTTCATTGTGGAAGGGTCGTACATTGCCATTGTTATTTTAAATGTTGTACAAGCTATACGTTGCATGTGATAGTAAGGGGAAGTGTTCTATAATATCCCTAAGTATGAATGTGGGTAGTATTCTACGAGGTAGTCGGTGTATATATTTAAGCAAGTTTCTTATAATATTTTGAATTCATAAAAATGGTGGACCAATTATTAAGTGGGAAAATGTACTGTGTAATGGTATTTCCTCCTTTCCATACGAAAATTATGTGTGAAGTAATTTAATTATTTCTAAGTCATGACTATAACTTACATCATTTACATAATTTCAATTTTCTTTTGGTTTTAATTAATCATGTTAAGCATTTTAAGTAAATACCACCTCACATCAAGGTTTTTTTAATATCCCTCGTCTTACGAAAACAATTTGGAAAAACAAAACTATTTCTTAATCCATGCATGTTGCAAGGTTTTATTTTAGGACACTTCATACATGTTCGTGAATGATACTAAAGTTATAATTGTAGTTGTGTTTAAGCATAAGAAAATATGATATGAGATAGATTTTCTCTTGGAGTTAAGAAATTCTCGTGAAGTTTGAGTAATAGAGTTAACAAAGATAAGTGAATAGAGATAAAATAAGATAATATCTCATGAAGTACATATTTAGGTAATATCTATGAGAATTGTAGAAAATTCTCAAGGATTTCTATTGATTAAATGGATTGGTTAACATATTATTTATTGATCATGCAAGGAAATATGTTAATGAACAAAGACCTAAAGGAATATAGTAGGAATCTGTCACACCTCTAATTGAAGGAAATTTTTTTTTTTCTTGAGTAACTTAGTGCAAGTGGTATTTATTTCCCATCATGCTCTTAGAATATTGCAATCTCACAATTTTTATACTATTTTCTCAGACTAGTATTCAATAATACCTAAGATTTCTTTAACCCCCTTTTCATGAATTTATAAATCCCTTATAGATTTATTAATAGCTCTAGGTCACGGTGCTTACTCTATTCCTTAAGGTCTCATATATTTATATCATATATATACTCCAAGTATTCTTTATATAAAATATATATATATCAACCATATATATATATCAACCATCGATTTTCGATTTCCTAAGGTATTATATACCTAATGCCTATATCCCATTTATTACACATGAGACCGATATATATATATATATCAAACAACCCCACTAAGTATAATCTATCGTGGATCTCAATGTATAATTTGAATTCGATCCAGCCAATACGTAGGTATTGGCTTATGCATATGCATAACAATTATAAGTGCAATAGAAAATACTATTAGGTATATAGGTGAGCCAAATCGAAAATACTTATAGTTATTGATTACTAGACTGTATAGGGTTTAACTCATATATGCGTATATCATGGGCTCGGTCAACGACGTTGGTGCATACGATATTACCTAACACACAGTTATAGTTATTATTATATACCTACAATTTTTCCCATCCGACGCCATATAACTTGCAATACTTATGTCTAGTTGCCACCTAGGTTTTTGTACACGTATATCTGTTTCGGATTTTAATTATATTTTTGACGTGCCGCGACTGTTGGTGAATTCACGTTTCGGCATCATCATACGCCAGATATTCTTGGTTTCAGATTTATACATAAGCGCTAGGTTACTCCATCGCTGATAATATCATAATTATCACTGATTAATTTCGTTGGTAAACTAATTATAGTTTCGCATGGCTATCGCTGTAGGTTTTACGTCCTTACATCATGAGATTTTGTGTTGATTCTCACGATTAACCCCGTTGATTGCAAGTGGTTGTAATCACCCGATAGGTGTCGACTTGTCATAGGTTCCATCGAAATGAGTACTAGAAGGAGGCTTGACATGAGTCACTCTGACCAGGCTACCCAGCTACAGGCGTCGTGAGTTCACTCGCAGGTGTACAATGGATATGTTGATTCTACTTTCGTGTAAGCAACCGAGTACAACTTAGGGTTAGGGTTTTTTTTTTTCTACAATGCATAATAGTTAACGTTATTTGGGTTTATTTGCAGGCGCAGTAACTCCCAATGGAGCCAGAAGGTTTGTCAGAGCCGACGTACTCTGCCCCTCCGTCCAGGATAACTCACTTCTGGATTTGAATGAATCAATCCGACGGCTACAGGTCTAGAAAGCGCCGCCCTTCCACAATGACAGCCGTTACCTTTAGGTTTAATTCGTTCCTTCAGGCGTCGGACTCCATAACTCCTTGGCTCAGACGGATATGGACAGGTACAATTCTCTTGATACACGATAGATAATAGATTTCCCCAGAGATTTGCATACGATTACTGGGCAAACCGGTTAGGGGATTTGAGATTGCCTTATATCTCCTACGCATAGAAATTTCTCCATTTCTTTCTACTGATTCTTATTGCTGTGTTTCATTTTGTTTTTCTCTTACAGTGTTGCCTCTGCTATCATAGAGGACGCAGAGAGACAGTAATAGTCGGATTACTCCGAGACAGAGTTCTAGCCGGTGTTCAGTCGCCGTGCTCGAATCATCTCTGTTCTTGGTTCCGTTCTTCTGTCTCCCTTCGACTACCCATTCAGGGTTTTATACGCTTCGCTAGGGCCACCATTAAAGTGTCTGCAGAGGGGGTAACCTCTACCCTCAATCCTCTGTCGGACCTCCGGTTGCAATCCCTATCTCAACTCTGTTGTGAAATTTCTGTTTTTGGTCACAGGGGTTTCGTACAGACTAGCCTACCACACATACTCAGCCAAAATCCGGCTGTCGAGCGGCACTAAGGATGGGGTGGATTGGTTGGGCTTCTCTGTGTAATCCAGTGAAGTTAGGCCGCGGCTGGAATTGCGTGGCACTACGATATTAATTTCTTTTTAATTGTTATCCTTCATATGTGACCCTACGTGATTCTGACCCTGTCAACAGAAGATAGGGTTAACAGTTTTCTTTGAAACGAAATTTTTATTTCCTGAAGCAATTGTTATTTGTGTTCTATTTTCGTAAATGGGCACATAGTGATAGGCTACGACGAGCTGGAATTTGCTCTCGGCACTCGTTGCCCGTAGCCCTTCGAACAGCGCATGCTTAAGGTGAACCATGCATTAAGATCCGGTTGCCGTAGGGATCAGTAATATATCTCATATTCACGTATTTGTTTCCACTTGTCTTTCCTAACCTCTTTTAATACGATCCCGCCTCTATAACATTAGCGCTTATAGTTTTTGTTTGACCTGCAATAACTCTCAGATTTACATACATTGAAATGGAGGGAGAAAGAATTATGAGCCAGAATCTCGGCGCATTCCCATTTTTAAATTTGTTAGCTCCTATGCTGTCAACATTCAGTCATATGTACCCCTTTGTTTGAATCAGAAAACCGCATCATCGTTTGGTTTGCACATACAGGTCTATACTCCCTCACGTTATTTGTTCATCCAGTTTGTACAAGTATTGTCACCATCCGAACGGCCGTGCGCCTATATTATTTGCTTTTATCTATATATATTTCTTGACAGCCGACAGAGGTACATGCAAGGGTTCGGATCTATGGTTCACGGCTTGTATGAATTTTTGTTGGGTGCACATGTAGATAGCGTATATAAATATTCCATTAACATTAGCGCTCTATATTCACATAATAGATTTACTTCTTGTTTTTATTTTATAGACTTTCAATTCTTAATATACTATACACATGCTATATGGTTTATAGTCGGATATAGTTTTTCGAGCCTCTTGTGTAGAATGTAAAATGTCTCTCGTCAAGATATGCATCTTTTAATTCTGGTCAATGAGTTATATGAATACAGATCTGCCAAGATAGTTATTATAATTGATCTTTGAGTATAAGATTTTCAGTATCTTTATCATTATGAAGTAGGTTACTACTTTCAATTTGTTGTTAGGACTCCATCTCTTTACATTTAAAGTATGTTTTCTATAGAACTTTAAAGATGCAGGAAATCTATGTATGATAATTTATTCAAGCACTCAAGATAGTTTGGAGGGGGAAATCTCCCCACTTATGAATATTATAACCATTCTATAGAGGGAAATTACTCGTTTTCTAGCATCATCTTTTTTGTCACATGCTAATATCTGGCTTTATTTCATTTTTCTATGTATCATGCATACCTTAGTGATATTATACTACTTTTCTAGTCTACACAAGAGCATAAAATATCCCATTTAAATGTACAGAAACAGAGTAATATTTAATGATTCATGGAGACTAATAAAATTCAGATTTAAACCAACCTTGGTTTAGAAATTATGGAGTTTCTACTCTATGAACTTTCTGATCTACAACTACACAAAATATGGAAGGTATATGCCTAATGCTAGATTCTGTTAAATGTAGTACCAAATTTTTCCATTGTCATCACATTAAATTGTATATGTAGCCAATTCATACTGTAATAAGACAAAGTAGCAAAAATTTCAGAGCATACCACAAGATCTGCAAAATGACCAACCTCCCAACCTTAGAGTCCTCTTTGTCTCCCAGGACTCACCCCCGAGCAGAGATCGCCTCCTAGAACAGATCAACCTCTAATCTGTCTAGGAGCAGTTTATTTAAGCTCAAAATTCCCCAAAGCATGTTTCTAATTTTGCGTCCAGAATAGCAGGATGCTTTCTTTCCTGTTTAGCCTAGGCTTCCCATTTTGGGATTCTTTAGAGCTGCTTTAAGCTTTTCCTCAGCTTTTCCAGCTTTTTCTCACCTCTTCCCAACTACTCCTCTTCATTGGGGAAAATTTAGATTCCTCCTCAAATCTAAATAAATTTCTTTCAAGGATTTTTGAAAGATTCTTGGGGATTTATTGCCTTATCCAGCCTCATGGATTTGGCAAGTGATCTCAAATTCTCTTTTTTTTGGTCAAAATGCACAATCATTTTATTTATTTCCTCAAATAAAATATGCAGATACATCCACACCATAGTCATCCCTTGGGGTCCACCCCCTTAGGATTAAAATTCAAATGTCTAATTTTTTTTAAAAATTCAACACACAAATTGGGGGTGTTACATATTCCCCCTCTGCAAATAAACACCGTCCTCAGTGTTGTTATTCAACTACTAAGTTCGGTTAAACAAAAATGGATATTTCTCCATCATTTCAGTTTCCCTTTCCCAGGTGGCTTCTTCAGTAGTAAAGTGCTTCCACTGCACCTTTACTCTGACCACTGTTCTATTTCTCAATTCAATTTCTTCCCGCTCCAATATTTGAAGCGGTTCTGGCAGAAACTCCCCTTCTGGTTCCACCTGTACAACATTCCAATCAACTATGTGAGAAGCATCATGTACATATCTTTTTAATAATGAAACATGAAATACATTATGCACTTTAACATGGGGTGGTAAGGCCAGCTTGTAAGCTACTGGTCCCACCCTTTCTAACACCTCAAAAGGCCCACAATATCTAGGAGCCAGTTTTGCACAACTTCCCGCATAAAGTGTGCTCTTTTTGGGTTTGATGCGCAAATACACATGATCCCCCACTTTGAATTCTCGGTGCACCCTTTTCTTATCAGCATAGCTCTTCTGTCGGTCTTGTGCTGTCTTTATATTTCTCTGTATTTGTTTAACAATTCTTTCCATCTCTTGTAGTGCATCTGGTCCCAACACCAGTTTATCCTCTGGTTGACTCCAACTCAAGGGAGTACGGCACTTTCTTCCGTATAGTGCCTCAAACGGACTCATTTTAATAGAGGATTGGTAGCTATTATTGTAAGCAAACTCAGCTAGATGCAGATACTCTTCCCACTTGGATGGTCTATCCATCACATACATTCGCAACATATCCTCTAATATTTGATTCGTCCTTTCTGTCTGCCCATCTGTTTGAGGGTGATAGGCAGTACTAAAATTTAGCTTAGTACCCATTCCTGCAAACAATCCTTTCCAAAATGCTGTTGTAAACTTAGCATCCTGATCTGAGACAATCACCTTGGGAACTCCATGAAGCCTTACTACCTCTTTTAGGAAAACATTTGCTACCTGAGCTGTTCCAAAGGTAGATTTTACTGGTATAAAGTGAGCAGCCTTGGTTAACGTGTCTACTACCACCATGACTGAATCATGTTGATATTTAGTTTTGGGTAGTCCTGTTATAAAATCCATGGAAACTGTGTCCCATTTCCACTCTGCAATTGGCAAAGGGTTTAGAAGCCCTGTTGGGTGTTGATGCTCAACTTTGACCAATTGACATTCCATACACCTACTTAGATACTCTGCCACATCTCTCTTCATTCCTGGCCAGAATAACTTCTTCTTCAAGGCTGTTAACATCTTCTGGTATCCTGGATGTCCTGCATAAGGCTGTTTGTGATATTCATCTAGTATTTCTTTTTTCAATGACTCTATATTTGGAATATACAACCTGTGTTTGTAATAGAGCAGCCCTTTTTGATTTCTAGTGAAATCATTTTTATCCCTTGTCAGAGTTTTCATCAAAAGTGTTTCATAATTGGGATCTTGAATTGCCGCTTTTCCCACCAATTCTTCTATCTCCATATGGGCACTACTTCCCATGCTGTTTACATGTTGACAAGCATTTCGACTTAATGCATCCGCAACTTTATTCTCCTTCCCTTTGATATGCTTTATATCCATATCAAATTCACTTAGAAAAGACAGCCACCTGGCTTGTCTTGCATTCAAGTCAGCTTGGGAGAAAAAATATTTGAGGCTGAGATGATCAGTCATCAATGTGAACTTTTTCCCCAACAAATAGTGCCTCCACATTTTTAAAGCATGAATAACAGCTGCAAATTCCAAATCATATGCACTATAATTCTGTTCATGAGTTTTCAATTTCCTAGACTCATAGGCAATCACTGAATTTTCTTGCAATAAGACTCCTCCTAGCCCTTCTCTGCAAGCATCTGTACATACCACAAACTCTTTATCAGGATCAGCAATTTTTAATATAGGTGTTGAAATAAGTCTTTGCTTCAACTGTTCGAAACTGTTTTGACATTTCTCAGTCCATACAAACTTAACACCCTTCCTTTGTAATGATGTTATGGGATTTGCTATAGCAGAAAATCTCTCCACAAATCTGCGATAATAGCCTGCAATTCCCATAAATGATCTTACTGCTGAAACATCAGTGGGGACTGGCCATTCTTTAATGGCTTTTATCTTTTCAGGGTCAATTGCCAACCCTTTTTCAGAAATTATATGCCCCAAGTATTGAATTTTATCCTTATAAAATTCACATTTACTGAACTTGGCATATAACTGATTTTCTTTCAAAGTTTGCAACACTATTCTCAGGTGTTCCTTATGTTCTTCCTCATTTTTAGAGTAGACTAAAATATCATCTATGAACACAAGAACAAATTTGTCCAAATATTTATTCAACACACTGTTCATCAAACACATAAAGGTGGCGGGGGCATTTGTCAAACCAAAAGGTAGGACTACAAATTCGTAATGCCCATACCTGGTTCGAAATGCTGTTTTGCTGATGTCTTCTTCTTTAATTCTGAGCTGGTGATAACCAGTCCTTAAGTCTATTTTGGAAAAAATTGAGGCTCCTCTCACTTGATCAAAAAGATCATCAATTCTAGGCAGTGGATATCTATTCTTAATGGTGAACTTGTTCAGTTGACGATAGTCAATGCACATCCTAAAAGTTCCATCCTTCTTTTTAACAAATAACACAGGTGCCCCCCATGGAGACACACTCGGTCTAATGTAACCCTTATCCAATAATTCTTGCAGCTGCATCTTCAACTCCATCAGTTCTGGCGGACTCATCCTATAAGGGGCTCGAGAGACAGGGGTTGCTCCTGGTACTAGATCGATTGTAAAATCAATCTCTCTCTTGGGGGGGAGATGAGGAATTTCCTTGGAAAAGACTTCCTTAAATTCCCTTATGACGGGTATAGCATCCAGCAACTCTTCCTCAGTTTGCTATTCTATTTCTTCTACATGCACTGCATAGACCGGGTATCCTTTTCTAGCTGTTCTTTTTAATTGTAAGGCTGATATTTGTCTTACTACAATGGGTTTTGGTTTTCCTTTTAGTGTAAACGGTTTCCCTTCCTCATCTACACAATGCAGGGTTTTATCCCAGCAATTCATCAGGGCCTTCTTCTTTTCCAGCCAATCCATTCCTATCAGCAAATCATAGGATCCTAATGGCAATATATTCAGATTTACTTCTGTTGGGAACCCATTTAATTGTATTGCAGTTTTGGGCAACTTATGTGTGACTTTTCTCTTAGTTCCAGTGGCCAGCTGTACCAACCATGACTGCTGAAATTTTTCAGGTTTAATTTTACATTTTTCTACAATTCCAAGACTAATGTAACTCAAAGAAGCACCTGGATCAATCAAAACAGTAACAGGTAGGTCAGAAATCTTACCCTCCATTTCCACCATGGTTGCTTGATGTTCTGCCTGCCGATTTTCCAGGGCTGCACTGATGGTTGGTATGTTTCTGGCTATGTCATTGACGGTTGTTGCCTCTCGCTCCCTGTTGATCATGTGTATGTTTCGATGGGGGCAGTCTCTCATCATATGGGGTTCTCCACATCCCCAACATTTTAGCGGTTCCTTCATTCTGACTGTCCCTTCCTTTCTATTGTTCCCTTCTACTGGTTTTGAAGCCACTTGGGACTGAGCAGTTTGGCTTTCTTTTGGTTTGCTGAACTTTTTCCTTTGATGATCTCTACCAAAATTCCTTAAATATGCTGGTTTTGGTCTCTTTCCTTTGAACTCAACCTTGTTCGTCCAACTCTTCCCTTGTTCAGCTTTACCTTTAAACTGCTGATAGCATAGTCTTGCTTTTCTAACAGCTTCATCCATGGTCTTTGGGTTGTCAAACTCAATTTTCTCTTTATACACAGTAGGCAAACAATTTAAAAACCTTTGCACCTTTGCCTTTTCTTCCCTAATGTAAGGAACATACCTTAGTAAATTAGTAAACTTAGTGACAAACTCATCAATAGTGAGTTGTCCTAGCCTAAGTTCATGGAATTCTTTCGCTTTATCGTCATAATATCGTTCATTCAAATAACGACTTTTGAACTTAGTCTGAAAATCTTCCCAAGTAACTGTCTTTTCATCAATGGCATGCACCATTTTTGTCTCTTCCCACCACAGTGTAGCTTTTCCTTGTAGCTGATACACAGCTAGTCTAGCCTTCAGATTGCTCTCATATTCATAAACTTGGAAATACTTGATCATGTTCAGCAACCAAGCTTCAGCATCCTCCTCCTTTTCCCCATCATAGGAAGGAGGTTTGATCTTTCTAAATTCTCCCTGCAACTCTCTTTTCTATTTATGCTGTTGTCTAGCAGCCTCATCCTCATCAGACTCATCCATCTTTCTCTTTCCGGAACCTTCGCCTTCCTGGCTGTTTCGGGAAGTTAATTCTCTGATGAGCTTTTCCTACTCCTTACTGGCTGATGACAACACGTCATTCCGGCTTCTCAGTTCAGCCAAATCTCGTTGCATCCTGTGCAACATCGCCATTATCGGGGCATTGGGATCTGGAGTAGAAAATTCATTATGCAGATCCACATAAATCCCTTCACCTTCAGCCATTTCAACTGTATACACTTACAACACAGATTAGCAAATTTTTATACATTTCAGAAAAAAAAACAAAATATGTAATAAGCAGTGAGCACAAAATGACAGCCCAATTTGTTGTAACTAGTGCTCCGATACCATTTGAAATTTTTTTTTTTCTTGAGTAACTTAGTGCAAGTGGTATTTATTTCCCATCATGCTCTTAGAATATTACAATCTCACAAATTTTATACTATTTTCTCAGACTAGTATTCAATAATACCTAAGATTTCTTTAACCCCCTTTTCATGAATTTATAAATCCCTTATAGATTTATTAATAGCTCTAGGTCACGGTGCTTACTCTATTCCTTAAGGTCTCATATATTTATATCATATATATACTCCAAGTATTCTTTATATAATATATATATATATATATCAACCATATATATATCAACCATCGATTTTCGATTTCCTAAGGTATTATATACCTAATACCTATATCCCCTTTATTACACATGAGACCGATATATATATATATCAAACATCCCCACTAAGTATAATCTATCGTGGATCTCAATGTATAGTTTGAATTCGATCCAGCCAATACCTAGGTATCTACGTAGGTATCGGCTTATGCATATGCATAACAATTATAAGTGCAATAGAAAATACTATTAGGTACATATGTGAGCCAAATCGAAAATACTTATAGTTATTGATTACTAGACTGTATAGGGTTTAACTCATATATACATATATCATGGGCTCGGTCAACGACGTTGGTGCATACGATATTACCTAACACACCGTTATAGTTATTATTATATACCTGCAATTTTTCCCATTCGACGCCATACAACTTGCAATACTTATGTCTAGTTGCCACCTAGGGTTTTGTACACGTATATCTGTTTCGGATTTTAATTATATTTTGACGTGCCGCGACTGTTGGTGAATTCACGTTTTGGCATCATCATACGCCGGATATTCTTGGTTTCAGATTTATACATGAGCGCTAGGTTACTCCATCGCTGTTAATATAATAATTATCACTGATTAATTTCGATGGTAAACTAATTATAGTTTCGCGTGGCTATCGCTGTAGGTTTTACGTCCTTACATCATGAGATTTTGTGTTAATTCTCACGATTAACCCCGTTGATTGCAAGTGGTTCTAATCACCCGATCGGTGGCGACTTGTCACAGGTTCCATCGAAATGAGTACTAGCAGGAGGCTTGACGTGGGTCACTCTGACCAGGCTACCCGGCTACAGGAGTCGTGAGTTCACTCGCAGGTGTACAATGGATATGTTGATTCTACTTTCGTGTAAGCAACCGAGTACAACTTAGGGTTAGGTTTTTTTTTTTTTTTTCTACAATGCATAATAGTTAACGTTATTTGGGTTTATTTGCAGGCGCAGTAACTCCCAATGGAGCAAGAAGGTTTGTCAGAGCCGACGTACTCTGCCCCTCCGTCCAGAATAACTCACTTCTGGATTTGACTGAATCAATCCGACGGTTACAGGTCTAGAAAGCGCCGCCCTTCCACAATGACAGCCGTTACCTTTAGGTTTAATTCGTTCCTTCAGGCGTCGGACTCCATACCTCCTTGGCTCAGACGGATATGGACGGGTACAATTCTCTTGATACACGACAGATAATAGATTTCCCTAGAGATTTGCGTACGATTACTGGGCAAACCGGTTAGGGTTTTTTTGAGGTTGCATTATATCTCCTACGCATAGAAATTTCTCCATTTCTTTCTACTGATTCTTATTGCTGTGTTTCGTTTTGTTTTTCTCTTACAGTGTTGCCTCTGCTATCATAGAGGACGCAGAGAGACAGTAATAGTCGGATTACTCCGAGACAGAGTTCTAGCCGGTGTTCAGTCGCCGTGCTCGAATCATCTCTGTTCTTGGTTCCGTTCTTCTGTCTCCCTTCGACTACCCATTCAGGGTTTTATACGCTTCGCTAGGGCCACCATTAAAGTGTCTGCAGAGGGGGTAACCTCTACCCTCAATCCTCTGTCGGACCTCCGGTTGCAATCCCTATCTCAACTCTGTTGTGAAATTTCTGTTTTTGGTCACAGGGGTTTCGTACAGACTAGCCTACCACACATACTCAGCCAAAATCCGGCTGTCGAGCGGCACTAAGGATGGGGTGGATTGGTTGGGCTTCTCTGTGTAATCCAGTGAAGTTAGGCCGCGGCTGGAATTGCGTGGCACTACGATATTAATTTCTTTTTAATTGTTATCCTTCATATGTGACCCTACGTGATTCTGACCCTGTCAACAGAAGATAGGGTTAACAGTTTTCTTTGAAACGAAATTTTTATTTCCTGAAGCAATTGTTATTTGTGTTCTATTTTCGTAAATGGGCACATAGTGATAGGCTACGACGAGCTGGAATTTGCTCTCGGCACTCGTTGCCCGTAGCCCTTCGAACAACGCACGCTTAAGGTGAACCATGCATTAAGATCCGGTTGCCGTAGGGATCAGTAATATATCTCATATTCACGTATTTGTTTCCACTTGTCTTTCCTAACCTCTTTTAATACGATCCCGCCTCTATAACATTAGCGCTTATAGTTTTTGTTTGACCTGCAATAACTCTCAGATTTACATACATTGAAATGGAGGGAGAAAGAATTATGAGCCAGAATCTCGGCGCATTCCCATTTTTAAATTTGTTAGCTCCTATGCTGTCAACATTCAGTCATATGTACCCCTTTGTTTGAATCAGAAAACCGCATCATCGTTTGGTTTGCACATACAGGTCTATACTCCCTCACGTTATTTGTTCATCCGGTTTGTACAAGTATTGTCACCATCCGAACGGCCGTGCGCCTATATTATTTGCTTTTATCTATATATATTTCTTGACAGCCGACAGAGGTACATGCAAGGGTTCGGATCTATGGTTCACGGCTTGTATGAATTTTTGTTGGGTGCACATGTAGATAGCGTATATAAATATTCCATTAACATTAGCGCTCTATATTCACATAATAGATTTACTTCTTGTTTTTATTTTATAGACTTTCAATTCTTAATATAATATGCACATGCTATATGGTTTATAGTCGGATATAGTTTTTCGAGCCTCTTGTGTAGAATGTAAAATGTCTCTCGTCAAGATATGCATCTTTTAATTTTGGTCAATGAGTTATATGAATTCAGATCTGCCAAGATAGTTATTATAGTTGATCTTTGAGTATAAGATTTCAGTATCTTTATCATTATGAAGTAGGTTACTACTTTCAATTTGTTGTTAGGACTCAATCTCTTTACATTTAAAGTATGTTTTCTATAGAACTTTAAAGATGCAGGAAATCTATGTATGATAATTTATTCAAGCACTCAAGATAGTTTGGAGGGGGAATCTCCCCACTTATGAATATTATAACCATTTCTCTAGAGGGAGATTACTCGTTTTCTAGCATCATCCCTTTTGGTCACATACTAATATCTAGCTTTATTTCATTGTTTTAGATATCATGCATACCTTAGTGATGCCATACTACTTTTCTAGTTTACACAAGAGCATAAAATCTCACATTTAAATGTACAGAAACAGAGCAATATTTAATGATTTATGGAGAATAAGAAACTTCAGATTTAAACCAACATTGGTTTAGAAATTCTGGAGTTTCTACTCTATGAACTTTCTGGTCTACAACTACACAAAATCTGGAAGGTATATGCCTAATGATAGATTCTGTTAAATGTAGTACCAAATTTTTTCCATTGTCATCACATTAAATTGTATATGTAGCCAATTCATACTGTAATAAAACAAAATAGCAAAATTTTCAGAGCATACCACAAGAACTGCAAAATGACCAACCTCCCAACCTTAGAGTCCTCTTTGTCTCCCAGGACTCACCCCCGAGCAGAGATCACCTCCTAGAACAGATCCACCTCTAATATGTCTAGGAGCAGCTTATTTAAGCTCAAAATTCCCCAAAGCATGTTTCTAATTCTGCGTCCAGAATAGCAGGATGCTTTCTTTCCTGTTTAGCCTAGGCTTCCCATCTTGGGATTCTTTAAAGCTGCTTTAAGCTTTTCCTCAGCTTTTCCAGCTTTTTCTCACCTCTCCCCAACTACTCCTCTTCATTGGGGAAAATTTAGATTCCTCCTCAAATCTAAATAAATTTCTTTCAAGGATTTTTGAAAGATTCTTGGGGATTTATTGCCTTATCCAGCCTCATGGATTTGGCAAGTGATCTCAAATTCTCTTTTTGGTCAAAATGCACAATCATTTTATTTATTTCCTCAAATAAAATATGCAAATACATCCACACCATAGTCATCCCTTGGGGTCCACCCCCTTAGGATAAAATTCAAATGTCTAACTTTTTTAAAAATTCAACACACAAATTGGGGGTGTTACAGAATCAAACTCTACCACCTTATGGACTACTAACAACTCATTTCAAATGATGTGGTTTTCTTTGAATAATGTCAATTAGCCAACCTACATTTCTGAATAGTATCCGATGGTGACTATCCTTAATGTAAATTGTATGAATTATGGTTGCTTTTGCTACCTTTTATAATAGTAATAACAATAAAAATACACTAGTTAACCTAATTTCTCTTTTATTTATTTTATAATATATTTATAAATTTAGAAAATAAATATTTATTTATAAATATAAAATAAAAATTGAAACCAAATACTTATAATATAAAAACAACGAAAATTGTACACAACTTCATTGAGACAATTGTATTCATAAGATGGACAAGATGAAATTATAGAAATCTTTTAAATAACGAAAATGTGAGGAAGATGAATTTTTTTTTTTTTCCGTTTAATTCAAAGAATCTAAATTTCCAATCATGGTTTGCACCAATGCGGTCAAATAAGATGTCACATTAAAAAAAAGGGGTTAAATTTTATATTAAATTTGGGTAGAAATTAAAAATATTTCTTATTAATATTAAGTTTATGTTCATACTCTTCGTAACAAAATTTCAGCACAGTGGTGAGTGAAAAAATTCCAAGAAATTTGCCTGATTCTGCAAATATCAATTATAAATAAAGGATTGAGTTCAACATCCCTGATATGATAGGATGGAATGAATTTTAATAGATGGTTTTTTAAATTTGTGTTTGGATTATAAATTTGCATAATTGAAGATGACTGCATTATTATCTATGGAAATTTAAATTGATGTTTTATTTTGTGGTTACTATGAATAATGGAAACTTTTTAGATCATATAATTATTATAATTAAAAGGGTAATTTGAAATGTTATAGTAATTAGATTGTTTTAAGTTATTATCTAGCTAAAATTTAGTTATATAATTTTTAAATAATATATAAGTAGGTTTAATTTCTTTACAAAGTTCTATTATATTTTAATTTTATAATTGCAACTATTGATATTTAAGATTTTAGTAATTTTTTATTTTTATTTTTAATTAGATTATGAGTAAATATGATCGTAAAAGATACAAATCATAGTATCTTTAGCCTATTTTTCATCAGTATTTTATTCACTACAAAAAAATGTCTTACTTTTTTTATGAGGTCTAAATTAATTAAGAATCTCACAAAAACAAGAGATTTCAAGTTAACTAAAAGAGAATAAAATCTAAGTTGTGCAAAATTTACATCTCTATGTAACACTCCCCCATAATTTGTGCAAAATTTATATATTTATGTAACACACCACCTTCCATAATCGGGAATGGTCACTATGTTAACCCGAGACTCATTTGAGTGGTTAAGAGAATGATTTAGTTATTTATTTATCTTTTTTTTGGCTTGAAGTTTTCTTTGTTAAAATCAAAGCCAAAATATTATCTTGGAATTCAACACTTGCCTCCTAGGAATGTCTAGGATGTGTCCTCACTGTTACCTTACTTATCTGCTTTTTTTCATAAACTTTACTTGCTCACATGATTCAGGTTACTCTTACCACTAGGTTATTGCACTAGCAGGGTTTTCCATCATTTATGGTTATACAAATATGTTCCGCATAATTAAACAATAGAAGTGGGCTCTTAAATGTGAAGAAAAAATGTCAAGAATCCAAAAATCCCAATACTAAATTTCCATAAAAATTACCATACCGCAACAAATCATTGCAGTGATCCAGTGTGGATGATATCATATGGTGTTTGAACATAATTTTGGATTATGTTTCGATTATGCCTTTACTTGGGAAACTCTGGAAAATTGATCACCCTAATTGCATTTCGTGGTAGGTAGTAGACGTTTCTGGTCTGGATTGCAATACAATATTGCCTTTGCATTAGATTGTGAATGACACTTTTCATCAGATTCTTACTTTGACTGGATCATGAAACATATATTTTCCATAGTTCGATTATTTTACATATGAGCAGGTAATCACCATTTTTAAACAGGGAATCCTAGAAATCATAATACTAAATAAAAAAATATTTAGAATATTTGGAAATTTTGGCTTTTAAATAACTAAAGAAAGCACTACGACAAGGGAAATGTGTGGAATCTTTGCAAATCTTGAATGTTGGAAAGTTCTTCATCCTTTCTTATTGGATCTTGATTTTCTGCGGTGATTCTGGAACATGCATTTAATAATGCTTATATGAAAATACCTAAAGGGTTGATATTGTTTACTTTTGGTTCATACGCCACACAATCCATATAATGAATGCTATCTTGTGTATAAATGTTAACACTCGCGCTCTTTTTCTGTTCTCTATTGAATTTATGAGATGCATAAAATATTTTGGATACTTGGTTATAAATGCTCTAAACATACATCTACTCAAGCGTTTAATTTTTGGAATTTATTTCACAATACGGTCCAAAATAACTATTACATGCAATAATAAAATTATCATTCCTGAGATTGTTGCCATATCTAGTTATGATTTACTCTACACATATGATGACAAGTGTTCCTTGACCTTTAGAATTATCATGGTGGTTTTGAGTACTATTGGAATATGGATTTCCAATTCTAAACATAAACCCTCATGGTTAAAGTGATGGACAAAGAACTAATGTTGCATGGAACAACTATTTCTCACTGGCCTAACACTCCAAATGACTATGAAGCTCATCCAGTAATGACCTAATTGTCATTGTTGTGACCATAAAATGTTTATACTTCACTGTGGAGATCTCTTATTATTATTCTCTTCCCCAAAACACAATGATAAATTTTCCTAAAGGACTCACCTCCTATTTATTTGATGTGTGGAATTAACCTCTGATACATGATACATTTCATAACCTAATCACACTCTAAATATTTATTTACACATTCAAGGAAAGGTATTAATGATACAATTGTTCTTCACATTTACTCTGTTACACTTATTGATTTAAATCTACACTTATCATTGTCTCTTGTACATAGCAGTACATTTGGCACTATGAATAAAACTTTGTGAAGCTAAAGAATTAAATTTAAAACATTGAGAACCAATATGATGGATTGTTAATTGTGATGCTAAGCCAATTTACTGATCCTTTATTGAGTTGAAGTAGTCCCAAGTTTCAATTTTCAAAAAGTATGAAATTCTTCCATTCATATTCTACCATATGAAAAAATTATTGTTACTAAATATCACTCTAAGCATAAACTCACCATTTCAAAAACAAAATCTGAGCTAACAACTAATGTTCTAGTTATTGAGACATCACACCATAGTTGGAAATTCTAACATAAACATCACTATTACCAACATGATCGCATCAATTGATGTCCTCGAGCACATAGCTTAGTGGTGATCTCATGAGTCTGGTATTCCAAGTTAATGGTGGTAGAGCTATATTGGCTAATTTATTTGGAAAATACACACACATACTCTTTTCAAACAAATAAATCTCTATATTTGAAGCATTCAATGATAATTACAATGGTATTTTAATGTCTCTACTAAAATGACGAGTAACTCTTTCCTTCATGATTATAAAATAATAACCCGGAACTGAAGGACTACTAGAATGGTTTTAATATAAGTTTTTAACTTCAAGCAACATATTGGGAGTGTTAGTATGATTGTAACATTAAATTCCAACAACCACAAATAGGGAATTCCATACATGACAATACACTCTTCCCTTAGAGTTCAACATCCTTGATATTTTGTGGTTACTATGAATAATGGAAACTTTTTTGAACATATAATTATTATAATTAAAAGGGTAATTTAAAATGTTATATTAATTATATTGTTTTAAGTTATTATCTAGCTAAAATTTAGTTATATAATTTTTAAACAATACATAAGTAGGTTTAATTTCTTTACAAAGTTCTATTATATTTTAATTTTATAATCACAACTATTGATATTTAAGATTTTAGTAATTTTTCTTTGTTTTTAATTAGATTATGAGTAAATATGATCATAAAAGATACAAATCATAGTATGTTTAGCCCATTTTTCATCAGTGTTTTATTCACTACAAAAAAATGTCTTACTTTTTTTATGAGGTCTAAATTAATTAAGAATCTCACAAAAACAAGAAATTTCAAGTTAACTAAAAGAGAATAAAATCTAAGTTGTGGAAAATTTACATCTCTATGTAACACTCCCCCATAAGTTGTGCAAAATTTATATATTTATGTAACACACCACCTTCCATAATCGGGAATGGTCACTATGTTAACACGAGACTCATTTGAATGGTTAAGAGAATGATTTAGTTATTTATTTATCTTTTTTTTTTTTGGCTTGAAGTTTTCTTTGTTAACATCAAAGCCAAAAGATTATCTTGGAATTCAACACTTGTCTCCTAGGAATGTCCAAGATGTCTCCTCACTGTTACCTTACTTATATGTTTTTTTTCATAAACTGTACTTGCTCCCATGATTCAAGTTACTCTAACCACTAGGTTACTACACTAGCAGGGTTTTCCATAATTTATGGTTATACAAATATGATCCGCATAATTAAACAATAGAATTGGGCCCTGAAATGTGAAGAAAAAATGTCAAGAATCCAAAAATCCCAATACTAAATTTTCATAAAAATTACCATACTGCAACAAATCATTGCAGTGTTCTAGTGTGGATCACGCGTCCATTATGCCTTTACTTGGGAAACTCTGGAAAATTGATCACCCCAATTGCATTTCGTGGTAGATAGTAGACGTTTCTGGTCTGGATCACAATACAGTATTGCCTTTGCATTAGATTGTGAACGACACTTTTCACCAGATTCTTATTTGACTGGATCATGAAACATATATTTTCCATAGTTCGATTATTTTACATATGAGCAGGTAATCACCATTTTTAAGCAGGGAATCCTAGAAATCATAATACTAAATAAAAACATATTTAGAATATTTGGAAATGTTGGCTTTTAAATAACTAAAGAAAACACTGCGACAAAGGAAATGTGTGGAATCTTTGCAAATCTTGAATGTTGGAAAGTCCTTCATCCTTTCTTATTGGATCCTGATTTTCTGCGATGATTCTGGAACATACATTTAATAATGCTTATATGAAAACACCTAAAGGGTTGATATTGTTTACTTTTGGTTCATACACCACACAATCCATACCATGAATGGTATCTTGTGTATAAATGTTAACACTCATGCTCTTTTTCTGTTCACTATTGAATTTATGGGATGCATAAAATATTTTGGATATTTTCTTATAAAGTCTCTAAACATACATCTACTCAAGCGTTTAATTTTTGGAATTTATTTCACCATACAGTCCAAAATAACTATTACATGCAATAATAAAATTATCATTGGTGAGATCATTGCCATATCTAGTTATGATTTACTCTACACATATGATGACAAGTGTTCCTTGACCTTTAGAATTATCATGGTGGTTTTGAGTACTATTGGAATATGGATTTCCCATTCTAAACATAAACCCTTATGGTTAAAGTGATGGACAAAGAACTAATGTTGCATGGAACAACTATTTCTCACTGGCCTAACACTCCAAATGACTATGAAGTTCATCCAGTAATGACCTAATTGTCATTTTTGTGACCATAAATTGTTTATACTTCACTGTGGAGATCTCTTATTATTATTCTCTTCCCCAAAACACAATGATAAATTTTCCTCAAGGACTCACCTCCTATTTATTTGATGTGTGGAATTAAACTCTGATACATGATACATTTCATAACCTAAGCACACTCTAAATATTTATTTACACATTCAAGGAAAGGTATTAATGAAACAATTGTTCTTCACATTTACTCTGTTACACTTATTGATTTAAATCTACACTTATCACTGTCTCTTGTAAATAGCAGTACATTTGGCAATATGAATAAAACTTTGTGAAGCTAAAGAATTAAATTTAAAACATTGAGAACCAATATGATGGATTGTTAATTGTGATGCTAAGCCAATTTACTGATCCTTGATTGAGTTGAAGTAGTTCCAAGTTTCAATTTTCAAAAAGTATGAAATTCTTCCATTCATATTCTATCATATGAAAAAATTATTGTTACTAAATATCACTCTGAGCATAAACCCACCATTTCAAAAAAAAAATCTGAGCTAACAACTAATGTTCTAGTTGTTGATACATCACATCGTAGTTGGAAATTCTAACATAAACATCACTATTACCAACATGATCGCATCAATCGATTTCCTCGAGCACATAGCTTAATGGTGATCTCATGAGTTTGGTATTCCAAGTTAATGGTGGTAGAGCTATTTTGGCTAATTTATTTGGAAAATACACATACATACTCTTTTCAAACAAATAAATCTGTATATTTGAAGCACTCAATGATAATTACAATGGTATTTTAATGTCTCTACTCAAATGACGAGCAACTCTTTCCTTCATGATTATAAAATAATAACCCGGAAATGAAGGACTGCTAGAATGGTTTTAATATAAGTTTTTAACTTCAAGCAACATATTGGGAGTGCTAGTATGATTGTAGCATTAAATTCCAACAACCAAAAATAGGGAATTCCATACATGACAATACACTCTTCCCTTAGATCTCATGCATGAGATATAAAGATAAATGGTTTGTATTCCTAGTTCCTTCACATTGAAATTTGGTGGACACCTTCCAAATATTAATGAATAGGGTAAGGAGTTAACTTAACTTGGCCCAAAAAGAAGTTTGTACCAGACCCTAAACTACATACCTAGAAGTAGGCCCATCTACACCCATATCTTGGCATGTCTAATTTAAGATCTAGGATTTCACAAACTCAAATGCAGCTACATGAATAACCAGGGATCGTGGTTTCCACCAACACACGATTTCATTTCTTGGTTTGTGTTTACATTTCCATATCTAGATGGTCTCTAGCCTTTTTTCTAAAATCACAAAGAATCATAATATTGTTAGTTATCTTATCTAGAGCATAATTGTCCTAAATATTGTGAAAGTGGATTCCAAAAAAGCTCATAATTTTCCTCATAGATATCTAGGTACATTGTAAGATATTCTCAAAACAATCCCTTAGCAAATTTCCATTGAATAAATAACTAAAGAGTAGAATATGGGGGTTAAGGCTCTGTGTTTTCGAGTCCATCCATCACATAGAGTCATAGCCCTACGATATAGGCGTACCATTAATTAAGTGATGGGGTCTAAGATAGCTTTAAGTGTAAAAAAATATGAATTTGCATGAATCTCATACATGTCCATATTCCATAATGATGTTAAGCATCATAGTGCACGTATAACCATGAAAATTCCTTGAGAGAGAAGGGAAATTCCATTTGTCAAATTAAATAATTCTAAATATATTATGTGAAGCAACAATTCCGATGTATAAATTCACATAGTTATTTGACATCCAAATAAGTCAAATATGTAGACATGAGGTTCAATTCACATAGTAATGGAATTAGATACTTTCTCAATAAAAATGTTGGAAGGTGAGTTGGGGATTGCGAATTTCCACGCAACCTTATATTCTATTTCATTGTGTTCTCTCTTGCAGCCTAATCATCCTCGATCTAGATTCCAATGTGTGAACGAGGGACTTACTTATGGGATTAAACTAGTATTGATGGATGGAATCAAGGTCTCTAGAGGGACAAACCACTCCACCCTCCATCTAAAATAAAATAATTAACTCTGAACATGGACCTTTATATGTTTATTACTTCCACCAATAGCAAAATTGAAGTTGATAACTCCTATTACTCTTGCAACAAGGAAATGTATTCTATACATCGAGCAAGGTTTTCCACTACTGTAGCATTTATTTCCAACATTGTATTTATTATCCAAATTTAAGGAAAATCCATTGGCATGTCTTTACATTGTATTTATTTCCAACATTGTATTTACATTCCTTTAAAAATCCATTGGCATGTCTTTGAAAACTATTACTAGAGCAAGAGACCTTTTCCCCTCTCTTCTCCTTGACGAGAACTAAATCACCTATACGACCCTTATTAGATATCATTTTTTGGGATCCAACTGCGTTAATTAAGTCATTAATATATGACCATTTCAATGAGAGGTAGTCGTAACTAATTAATTTCTCATGATTTTTGAATAGTCCCCTTAGCACTCATTGCACCAGGTGAAGTTCAAAGGGGTGGATAAGTGGGATTGGAACTAGCAAAATGAATCACATAGCATCAATCATCACTTCCGGGGCTTCCACCCAATAACCGGGACTTCTTGGGAGGTCACCCATCCCAGATTGTCTCCGGCTCAAGCACGCTTAACTATTTATTTCTACCCATAATCAAACCCACTTAGCTTGCGACCCCATTTGAAAAACCTTTGGAAGTATTGTCCCTCATAAACCATTCAAGTAGAGATCCCTTTACTAGTTGTATTGAAGAGTGGCCCTTATTTGAAAAACATGACTCAGTAAGGGCATCATAATAGATCCCATAAAGGTGAATCCTTGCCTCCTTACCTCCTTGAGAACTGTAGAGACCTCCATCGGTCGCTATGCTTTACAAAAAGTTTTCAAGGGAGAGCAATAAACACCAATACAAACTGGAACGCCAAATACATTAACCTCATAAAGTATGGTTATACCTATAAGAAGATGTCATGGTGAAATATGATCACTAATGTAATTTTTTATTTAAGTGTTCATATTTTTAATTGAATAATAGCTCGATAAGTTTGTGAAGGGCTACCAAAGGAAAGTATATGTCTGCCATAGTTTCTAACCATATGGAAGGATGGAAGATCCTTGGAAGACGTATGATTTGAAGCAAAGCAACATGACATGAAGCTAGATAAGATGAGAATATCGATGGATCACTTTTTCATAAAATACATGACTCATGGATGAAATTTATGGATGATATGTGCCATATGAAGAGATCCCAAAGAGAAAGGCTCGTCAACAACCAATAAATTCATGACATCGAAGAAAGGAGTTCTTCATGAGAAGCTAGGTGTGTCTTCATTGCTTTTGCAGGTCCCTGATTAAGAGGGAGCCTCGTAATAACTTTCTCACTTGGAAGAAACTTAGTAATTCCTAAGTCGAGAGGGAGCTTTAGTACATTTCTTGTATAGGAATAAGTACATTCCTTTGTGGAATATATCCTCCCTAGTTGAGAGGGAGAGATAGACACATGATTCTGGTATGGGAAGAAATAATGGAGGATTGGTTAATCACTCGGCATCTTATACTCTTTGAGGATGTATTAGGGAATCCAAGGTATGAGTTTTCATGGAAGGACCGATATATTTTTTGAGTTCTAGGAATCCAAGATAAGAATAGTCCTGGACATACTCCGAGTGAACCTGGGCGGGGTATGTTCCAAGAGAGACAATGATGAAGGTGTCTATTAATCATCAGTCTCACCAACATTGGACCTCAAAGATCTCGTGGAGAGATGGCATTGTCAGTCAAGGCCTTGCACTATGAAGATTTTGGTTGATATGATGCTATACAGATGAGATTACCAATCCGATTCTTCTTAGGAGATTCTTCAGATTGAGAGTGACAATGTACCATTATGAATACCTATCTACCTAAGAGGGAGTGTTGAAAAGTGTGACTAGGTTCGGTCTTCATAATGAATTGTAATTATGAATTTATGTAATGAAGAAGACAAAGATAATAAAATGTATTTTGTAATGCTTGCCTCATGGGTTTCATGAGAAATGAGTTTTTATTATAGGTCAAAGACTTCTTCTTGATGTCTTCAGGAGATTTTCATCTTGTCACAAATATAATTTAGAGTCATGTATATGAAGTGATGTTACACTTGTGTAAAGGAAAATTATTGATGTAAAATGTATGCTCCAAGACCTTTTGAGGGTGCTCCAAAGAGGTCGACTCAAGAATTTTGAAATATTCCTTGGTAAATTCAGCCTACAAAACATTGATCATGTCGGCATGGAATAGGAGTGGCAGCCCCTATATAAAGGGTGGACTATGGCCTCGTTAGCTCAGGAGACTCTAGCCTCATTATCTCACCATCATTTTGAACAAGTTGTGTGATAAATGTGTGCATTAAGGACTGTAGTTGGGTGTGAAGAAGGAAGGAAGTACAATGAATGAAGAATTTTGTACAGTGAAGAAAGAGAGACCCCGCTTGTATCTGTGTTTTGGGCTAGTGATCTTGGTCTAGGTCTGTGTCACATATCCGAAATACATTGTGAATTTCTCGATCTAAGGAGATTAGAAAAGCAGAGAATACAGTGCGTAAAAGGGATATATTGGCAGTGAAGAAAGGGACATTGAAAATATTACTAAGGATATTGTGATCAATGCAGAGGAGAGGCATTGCTAGCCTCTGTCATTGGGTTCATATTTTCGCATAAGCTCAGCAATATACACAATGTGGAGAAGGGAGAAAGGAAGAAGGTTATCACAATGAAAAGAGATCTATCTTGGGCCAACATTATTCAAGGAGGCAGAGGCCTATCACAGCAAGGGAAATTCTCCACTATCTAATCTTGAGTTGCAGTAATAAGGAGGCTGAAATATTAGCCTAGGATTTCAACAAAAATTATACATAGAAGCATGGTGCGGTGAAGTGTAGAAAAAGAGTATTAACTTAAGGAGCGAAGAAGAGCAAGATTGTATTTATTTAATTGTACTCAAGGGTCTTTGTCATGGTATTGGTACTCATGGGTTCAAGATCTATAAGAATAATTTTGATAAATTTTTCCTCTCCAAGAGGGACAGGGTTTGGCCGTGGCTTGAAAGCCTAAACATTGTGTTCTTGTGCACTTGATAATTGGATTGATGAAGAACATAATAATGTAGCTAAGATAATATCTAAGTGAAAGAAGCTTAATGAAATCACGAGTAATTATCAAGAAGATAAATTTTAATAAAATCCCCAATTTCTGAACTTGCATTCATTAAATAAATTCAGCATTTCATTTATCAATTTTTGGTACGGAGAATTATTTGTTTATTTTGTTATTTATTTGTCTTAATGTTCTATATTTGCATCTCAATATATGTGGGATGTATTAGTTTTTGTATATATGTATATATCCTTTGGAAATTATTAATTGATACTTCCTATATGATTAGAGTGCATCATATCACAAGTTAAATTTCTTGAGAAATGACGATGACATACATTGATGTTAACCAATGGCCGAATAAATCAAGTAACGGCAATAATTAGAGGATGATGAGAATTGTTTCTTGGTTTTTTGTGTAGCGAATTTCTGTAGGATCAATATGAAAGGAGATGGTTAATCGTATTGAAAAATGGATGAGTGAGATCAAAATTCAGCCTTGTGTAACTAGGCCACAATTTCTCTCGCCAAATTAGCATAAAAAGGCACTCCATTTTATTACATATAGGATGGAGTCATGTGCGGAGGAATCTACAAAGTGGGTAGTCTGCATTGTTTATGATTCAAAGAAATTCGAAGTCACGAATTCATTTGGTGGGCTCTTGAAACTAATGGTCATGCGTCTAGGCTGATTTAGGCATGAATACGTTAAAAGCCTACACACTCTTCTCTCCATAAACAATATAAATCACAAGAATTTGAAATGCAAGAGCTCTTTGTCATCTGTGCGAAGAAAGTGGTTGTGCAGAGAACACATGCTTCTGTGAAGAGCTTACACTATGCGGGAAGCTTGTGCGAAGAACAAATGCTTACATGGAGAGCTTACAGTGTGAGGAAAACTTTGTTTGGGGAGAATCAATTAATTAGCTATAGAGGTAGTGACATCGCTGCATCACAACTATCAATCTTTTTTATAATATATATTGACAATAGATTTGAAGTTAAGATAGATTTATGGGACATGTCAATTTGTTAAGCATTGAAAGAATCACAGACTAAGTAATAAACTATTACATTGTTTTAATGCTAAAAAACTATTTTATAGATTTATAATTTATGTTGATATTTTTTACTTGTGAAAATCTAAATATTTTATTTATAAGAGGTTTAGAGATATTTCTTTGTTTTTATTATATATATGTCTTTTATATATAAAAACATCTATGGATGGAATAAATTTCCTTTTAACCTTCCATTATTTCACATAAATTAATAGAAATATTAAAAAAATATTATTATTTATTTCACATATAAAATTAATAGAAATATTAAAAGAAAATTATTATTAATATTTTTTAAAATATAAACAAATGGCAACTTTGTTTAATGTTTACACTTCATTATTTGGAGAGAAAGAAGTAGCAAGTTTTATGGGAAAGAAGAAGATGTCGGTTTACAAAGGGTATAAAATAATTAAAATATGATTTAAATGAGAGTGGTTGCACTATTCCATTTGGCCAGAATGTATATATCTACGTGAGTTTGTGTTCATTATACTCATTTTTGCGAGTGTGTATATATCGACAACTACGTGAGTTTCTGTTCGTTATACAGGTCAAACCAACGTTAGTGGATTTTCTGGGTTAATCATTTTCCAGATTTGTTTCTGAAGGTGAAACTCCCGAAACACTAGGGATCAGAGGTTATTTTGCAGTCAATCGATAGCTGTTTGTTGGGCAGAGAAGACAAGGCAATAGATAAGAAGCATACGAAAATGATGGAATCAAAAGAGGAAGGAATGACGCACTTGTGTTCACGGGATCGATCAAAGGAGGAAGAAGAGAAGGAAGGAATGGCGCCCTTGTGTTTACCGGATCGATCAAAGGAGGAAGAAGAGAAGGAGGATTTGACAGCGCAAGAAACAATGAACATTCTAAATGCGTTAAGCCGTGAGGAATTGATCGATCTTGTGCAGGAGGCAGCGAGTGAACATAGATACGTTCGGGATAAAGTGCGGTCATTCGCCGTCAAAAAGATTCCTCTGAGGAAACTGTTTGTGCGTGGACTCGGGTGCGACACAAACGAGCAATCGCTCGCCGCTGTATTCTCTTGTTACAGAGAATTGAATGGAAGCCGCGTGATCAGGGACAAGACAAGCGGGAGGAGTAAGGGATACGGTTTCGTGACGTTCAAGCACGTTAACGGTGCCATCAAGGCGTTGAAGGAGCGCAGCAAAATGGTCGACGGTCGCATTGCAGTGTGCCAATTTGCCCCCACCGGCCTCTGCCCTTCTCAGCCACAGCCTGACTTGGATCGAAGGACGATTTACGTGGGCGACGTTCCAATAGGCATGGAGGCGGGCGCTCTTGTAAGTTTGTTTTCGCAGTATGGCGAGATCGAAGAGGGGCCCAAAGGGTTTAATAAGAATACGGGCAGGTCCAGTGGATATGCCTTCTTTATTTTCAAGACGGTAGAGGCAGCCAATCGTGCGCTACAGGAGCCCATTAAGATTATAGACCACGGTCATGAGCTGTATTGCAAAGTGGCAAATGAGAATTGGGTCAACTCTCCTCCTTATACCGCCAATGCCAATGGGTTCCATATCCCTTACCACTTCGGGATTATTCCTGCTAATCCCGCCTTACAAGTTAATCAGGGCTCGAATCCATGGCCATGGACTGAACCACTTTTTAATCAAAATCATGCGATTGATCATAATTATAGTAACGGGAATCCAGTGTTTTTTAATATATATCAGTAAGGCTTTCCGAATTATGCGGGTTATCCACCCGAAGGATCTGGTTATTATACGCATGGAGTCGAGGCGAGTCCGTATACTCCTCAATCGCTGTTCACTGAATCGAATTATGTGCGTTATCCACCTGAAGGATCTGGTTATTATACGCATGGAGTCGAGGCGAGTCCGTATACTCCTCAATCGCTGTTCACTGAATCGAATTATGTGCGTTATCCACTTGAAGGATCTGGTTATTACACGCATGGAGTCCTCAATCGCTGTTCACTGAATTGAGTTATGTGGGTTATCCACCTCAAGGATCTGGTTATACGCATGGAGTCCAGGCGACTTAGGCTACTACGCAGTTGACTGATTTTACGTGTACGGAAGAAGGTAGCCGTCCGGGCTCGTCAACTGAATCTCAATATCAAAATCAGTCTCATGGTGTCCAAACGAGTCCGGGTACTCCTCAATCGCTGTTGACTGAATTTACGGAAGAACCTAGCCGTCCTGGCTCGTCCAATCAATCTCAATATCAAAATCAGCAGCAGGATTAGGGCAGTGATCCTCTCCAAAAACTCAAAGCGTTTTAGTATAATTGGATTTACTTAACTCTTTCCAATACACCTATTAAATTTAGGACTTTGACATTAGGAAGCTCCTCTATGTCATGCTATAGATATTTATTATCAGCGTCACAAACACAATAGGTGCCTTTGCCGCTTAAGCTCGACTCTTTCAATATTGTGTTTGTGAATTGACAATTTAGTAAAATTTAAGTGAATTTTGGAATTATTGAAATTAAATCTCTACTAATAATATGTTTGGTTAGGTTAACTGCATTACTCACTCTCACCTAAACAAAATATCAACAAATCGGCAATCTCACTTATTGTCACCTTGGGAGAGCTACAAAGATGAAGGCACAAAATATCAGCGAATCAGCAATCTCACTTAGTATCACCTTGGGAGAACTACAAAGATGAAGGCCCGTTTTACACTAGAGAGATTTGATTTGTTTGTATGCTTGAATGATTTAAACTTAAAATGAATTTATGCTTTTTCTTAATTGATTAATTTTTTTTGTTATGTGATTCACAAAAGTTCTAAAGGAATTCGTATCTTTGTTGCAATCAAATAGCAATCTTATGGTGGAAAAGTAAGCAATGACCTTGATGGAACTCATACGAGGTAGATGGATTATCTAGATATGTATATCCAATTCTTGTTTATATGTTTTGTTCTCACTATTTATTGTACTAGTCCGTACTATTATAGATTACTTTCTAAGTGGTTGAGAGGTCCACCAACATGCCAAAATAATAATCATATTAGATACCAAAGCTATAACCATGTAATGAATTTTAACATACGTGAAAATAACATTATGACTCAAATAAATAAAGTATCATTTAACAAATTTTAGTTGTGTATTTGGGGATGACTGAGAAGGGGATGTTAGAGTTGGGGTTATTTTCTGAGATTGCACTATAATGATTTGTTTCTTTGGTGGGTTTGGGCTGTCAAGGATTATTTGTATTAAAATTTAGACAAATATAAAATTAACTTATTATAAATAATTTTTTTATACGTTTATTAATTAAATTTAAATATAAAGTATCACAATATAATGGTGTCTACATATATGAATTATTATTTTAATTTATATGATCAAATATTTACATTTATTATTAATATTTTCAGTTATATGTTTATTAATTAAATTTATTAATTTTTTTATATGTTTACTGTATTATGAAATATTATGATTATGAATACGAGTCATTATTAATTAAATTTAAATTTATTTTTAATGTGATATCTAAATTAATATTTTTAACATGACTCATTATTATTTATTTTTTGTAAGCCTATTCACCGCCACCATAATTGAATCATTGGGTCTCCTACTTCTCGGTATACCTATGATGAAATCAAGTGATATGACCTCCCAGTTCCATTATGGTACAAGAATAGGCTGAAACAATCATGTTCGATGTTGGTGCTCCACCTTCACTTGCTCACACTCCAAAAATTCAGGTTAAGTATTCAACAATGTTTTTACGCATGCAAGGCCAAAATAGTCCTTTCTAATTGTTGTTAGCATCTTATAATATCCAGGATGTCCAGCACAAGAACTCCGTTCGTATTCATCCAAAATCAGCTCCTCCAAGCTCATCTGATTTGGTATACATATCTTCCCTCGAAATATTAAAAGTTGTTTATCATTAATTCCATAACCCGAATGATTTTATTGTTTTTCTTCTTCTCTTGCATGCTTCCATAAAAATTGATACTTATGGTCTCTCTTTGCTGACTCCATGACTTTCTCCAGGAACTTAAATTCTTCTTGATTAAAGTAAAGTTCATATATGTAATGTAGTTTCCTACTTAGAGCATTAGCTACACGATTCTCCTTACCTTTTACATGTTAAATGTTAATCAAATTCAGTAAGGAATGCATTCCATCTTGCTTGGCGGGCATTCAAATTACATTGTTTAAAGTAGCTATTCATGCTACTATGGTCGGTTCTTAGCACAAAAATTTCCCCAATAAGTAATGTATCTAAATTTGAAGGGCATGTACTATAATAGTTAACTCTAAATCATAGACAGAGCATCGTTGCTCATGGTCCTTTAGCTTCCTGGATTCATATGCTATGACCTTGCCATCTTGTTTCAATACCGCTCCCACCCCTTCCTTACAAGCATCTATGAAGACTTCAAATTATTTTCTCGGGTCTACCACTTTCAATACATGAGAAGCAGTTAATCGTTCTTTTAATTTTTCAAAAATGGTTTGACACTCATTAGTCCACTTAAAGACTCACCCCTTCCGCTGCAAGGAATTAATGGTAAAGGCTATTTTATAAAAGCCTTCGATGAATTGTCGATAGTAACTAGATGGGCCCATGAATGAACGTATGTCTGCTACATTTCTGGGAACTCTCCATTCCATAATTGTCTTTATCTTTTCGGAATCTACCAAAATACCTTCAACATATATGACATGGCCCAAATATTAGATATGTTCTTTATAGAAATCACATTTGATAAATTTGGCGTAGAGCTGATGTTCCCGTAACATTTTCAACACCAAGAGTAAATTTTCTTCATGCTCTTCAATATTTTTAGAATATATTATTATATCATAAATAAATATTAAAACAAATTTATCGAAATATGGGTGAAATATACCATGCGTCATGCAGATGAAAGTTGCTAGTGCATTGGGTAATCCAAAGGATAACACCACAAATTCATAATGTTCGTACCTGGTAAGAGAATTTGTTCTGGATATGTCCTCATTCTTAATCCATATCTGGTAATACCCAGACCTCATGTCAATATTTGAAAATGCCATTTCTCCCTTTACCTGATAAAAAATATCATCTATATGTGGCAATGGGCATTATTTTTTGACAGTCAGCTTATTAAGTTCTCTATAATCCATCCACATCTACATTGTACCTTCTTTATTTTTAACGAATGACACTGGTGCTCCCCAATGGGACACACTTGGAAAAATATACCCTTTTTCCTATAGTTATTGCAGTTTCATTTTTAATTCTCTCAATTTAGGCACACTCATTCTCTATGGTGCTTGCGACACTGGTGTTTTGAATGATTAAAAACAATTGTTTGCTACAACTCCCGTATTGAAGGTAGCCCATCCAAGCAAGGAGTCTAAGATTTGCACTAATGCTTGCAAATAAGGGGTGGGAGAATTATGTCAAAATATAGAAAGGTTGTTGCGTATGCATCTAGAAATCTGAAATATCATGAAAAACGATATACCTCTTAAGATCTAGAGATAAATGCAGTAGCGCATGCACTCAAAGTGCGGAGGCACTATTTGCTGGGGAAAAGGTTTGTATTGAAAATGGATCACAACAGCATGACTAGCTATTTTAAGTAGGCTGACTTGAATGCTCACCAGGAAAGATGTGACACACGTTAAAGGTAAGGAAAACCATGTCGCCAATGCCTTAAGTATAAAATTACATTATGTATATGAACTCTACTTTAACCATGTAGAATTTAAGTTCAAGGAGTAACTGAAGGAGGCAGCGCAAAAAGATCCTGAATATAAATTTTTATGTCAACAAACAAAAAATGTAGAAACCAGGGAAGACAAATAGATTATAATATCATAAGGAACAACTACTGATTTTTCAAGGAAAAATATACATTCCTAATTAAATGAGATTGAAATATATCATCTTTGATGAGTATCATCGAAGTTCATATTCTTAGCACCCTAGTTACCAAAAAAGCTGACAATAATTAGAAAATATTATTTCTGGCCCAGAATACGTAAAATATCACTGAGTGCTTGACCAAATTTTTGGAGTCTCAACAGGTCAAGGTGGAGCATCAACATCCAGCAATATTTTTACAACCCATTCATGTACCAGAGTAGAAATGGGAATTCATATCACCTGATTTTATTATGGGCTTACCAATTTCGAAAAGACACAATGATTCTATAATGGTGGTAGTGGATTGGCTGAGAAAACCACCTCACTTTATTCCAGTACAATCAAACTACAAAAAAAAATGCAAATTGCTCACATCTTTATAAGGGAGTTGTTTATATTACATGGTATTCCAAAAGAGTAATCTCAGACCAGGATGTGAAGTTCACCTTAGCCTTTAGGAAGGCACTGTTCATCGTTCTGGGCACACAAATACAATTTATCACAGCTTATCATCTGCAAAGTGATGGGCAGACTGAGCAAGTCAATCAAATATTAGAAGATATGTTACGTATGTATACGATGTACCAACCCACGAAGTGGAAAGGTTAATTGCATTTAGTAGAATTTTATTTTAACAATAGGTACTAGGAATATCTCAATATGAGTCCCTTTGAGTCATTATACGATAGGCAATGTCGAACACTGATCAATTGGAGCAACCCAGAAACCAAACTAATGCTTGGACTAGAAATGTTGGCTGAGATGGAGGATGAAGTAAAGAAGATCCAACATAATCTGAAAGCTGCCCAGAACAGGAAGAAATTTTATGCAGATCAAAGAAGGACATATTGATAATCTGAAGTAGGTCATCATGTGTATGTTAGAATTAGACCCAAAAAGAGCACCTTAAGATGGAATACTTTTGCCAAGTTGGCTCCCCGGTTCTGTGGAGCTTTCCAAATTTGGGAAAGAGTGGGGTCGGTGGCATATCAGCTAGCTATACCCAGTCACATATGGGTGCATTATGTGTTTCATGTGTCTATACTAAAATTATATTTGCATGATCCAAAGCATGTGATACATTGGAATAACATACAGGTAGGTTAAATTGGATACTAGCATATCTTAAGAGAGATAAATGTTCAAATAACTAATTGAGTACCCTTGATGTTTGTACTTCGAACCAAATGAAAAATTTATGGTAAAGCCTTAATGTATCCTCTAGCAGAGAGAAATAGTGCTCGGGAGGCAAGCCATCACTCAAGTTAAAGTGCAGTGGCAACACTTTGGCCTGGAAGATGCTACTTGGGAAGATGGAGGTTTTGTGCTATAGGATACTTGGGAAGATGAAGGATTTGTGCAAGAGGCTTATCCAAAATTATTTACTGGGATGGAGTAAAACACTGAGGATGATGTTTACCTTTAGTGGGGGAAGATGGAACAACTGGTTTAATTTTCTTATGTTAATTTTTTTTAAATATACATTTGAGTTTTTGAGAAAACAAAGATTAACAAGTTTGTTAATCAGTCATTGAACAAGATTTATTTGTTTTTAATAAAGAGATTAATTTACAATTTTGTTTCCATAACTGATGGGTAAATTTTTCCAAGACTACATAGTAGTTATGCTTAAGAATTTATTGACAGTTACCTTCTCCTGTAAGGATAAAATGGAAATCCCAATGAGGAGAAGGATTTCTATGAATGGAGAAGTTGACAACCGATTGGTTGTATGGTGAGAGTAGTCTGAAGTTGCTATAAACCAGTGGAAATCTGCAGCCAACCCTCTAGATGCAGCTAGACAAAGGTCTTGAGGTCCTCCTCTAGAAAATAAAGAAACTTATAAATGAGTCTACTCCAGTGAGGAGCACGAGGGGAGTTGAGGACATAATTTCCTCTCTCAATGTTGGGAGGACACCCTCAATTTTGGTTAAATAGAGATAAGTATTTGAGTATCAAGTAGTCAAGGAAGAGGAGAACTATGGATAATATTTGTTACTGAAATATTTATATTCATAAGTTTCAGAATTGCAGACTACAGTATTTTCACATTCATTCTATATTGTAAGTAGATTATGTACATGTTAGAGTAGGAGGTAACTCCATAAATCGAATGATGAATTTGATTAAGGGTGCTCAAGAATATATACATGGAGGTGAGATTGTTGAGATTCATTTCCCAATCTCTCTTAGACTTCCTTATTTCCTAATTTACACTAATGTAAAATTTCTCCCAATCCCATAGGATTAGATTTGAACATCCCCCCCCCGTTAATCTGAAGAGATGTTGGTGAGTCCCAAGATGTTCGGATTCTTCCTTCACCAATTATAATCTAAGTTTATATGTTAATATTTTTAAATTACTTTTCATTGTGGAAGGGTCGTACATTGCCATTGTTATTTTAAATGTTGTACAAGCTATACGTTGCATGTGATACTAAGGGGAAGTGTTCTATAATATCCCTAAGTATGAATGTGGGTAGTATTCTACGAGGTAGTCGGTGTATATATTTAAGCAAGTTTCTTATAATATTTTGAATTCATAAAAATGGTGGACCAATTATTAAGTGGGGAAATGTACTGTGTAATGGTATTTCCTCCTTTCCATACGAAAATTATGTGTGAAGTAATTTAATTATTTCTAAGTCATGACTATTACTTACATCATTTACATAATTTCAATTTTCTTTTGGTTTTAATTAATCATGTTAAGCATTTTAAGTAAATACCACCTCACAATTTGGAAAAACAAAACTATTTCTTAATCCATGCATGTTGTAAGGTTTTATTTTAGGACACTTCATACATGTTCGTGAATGATACTAAAGTTATAATTGTAGTTGTGTTTAAGCATAAGAAAATATGATATGAGATAGATTTTCTCTTGGAGTTAATAATTGCCGTGAAGTTTGAGTAATAGAGTTAGCCAAAGATAAGTGAATAGAGATAAAATAAGATAATATCTTGCAAGTACATATTGAAAATATCTATGAGAATTGTAGAAAATTCTCAGGGATCTCTATTGATTAAATGGATTGGTTAACATATTATTTATTGATCATGCAAGGAAATATGTTAATGAACAAAGACCTAAAGGAATATAGAATCAAACTCTACCACCTTATGGACTACTAACAACTCATTTCAAATGATGTGGTTTTCTTTGAATAATGTCAATTAGCCAACCTACATTTGTGAATAGTATCTGATGGTGACTATCCTTAATGTAAATTGTATGAATTATGGTTGCTTTTGCTACCTTTTATAATAGTAATAACAATAAAAATACACTAGTTAACCTAATTTCTCTTTTATTTATTTTATAATATATTTATAAATTTAGAAAATAAATATTTATTTATAAATATAAAATAAAAATTGAAACCAAATACTTATAATATTAAAACAACGAAAATTGTACACAACTTCATTGAGACAATTATATGCATAAGATGGACAAGGTGAAATTATAGAATTTTTTTAAACAACGAAAATGTGAGGAAGATGATTTTTTTTTTCGTTTAATTCAAAGAATCTAAATTTCCAATCATGGTTTGCACCAATGTGGTCGAATAAGATGTCACATTAAAAAAAAAAGGGTTAAATTTTATATTAAATTTGGATAAAAATTAAAAATATTTCTTATTATGATTAAGTTTATGTTCATACTCTTCGTAACAAAATTTCAGCACAGTGGTGAGAGAAAAATTTCCAGGAAATTTGCCTGATTATGCAAATATCAACTATAAATAAAGGATTGAGTTCAACATCCCTAATATGATAGGATGGAATGAATATTAATAGATGGTTGTTTAAATTTGTGTTTGGATTATAAATTTGCATAATTGAAGATGACTGCATTATTATCTATGGAAATTTAAATTGATGTTTTATTTTGTGGTTACTATGAATAATAGAAACTTTTTAGATCATATAATTATTATAATTAAAAGGGTAATTTAAAATTTTATATTAATTAGATTGTTTTAAGTTATTATCTAGCTAAAATTTAGTTATATAATTTTTAAATAATATATAAGTAGGTTTAATTTCTTTACAAAGTTCTATTATCTTTTAATTTTATAATTGCAACTATTGATATTTAAGATTTTAGTAATTTTTTTTTTTTAATTAGATTATGAGTAAATATGATCGTAAAAGATACAAATCATAGTATGTTTAGCCTATTTTTCATCAGTGTTTTATTCACTACAAAAAAATGTCTTACTTTTTTTATGAGGTCTAAATTAATTAAGAATCTCACAAAAACAAGAGATTTCAAGTTAACTAAAAGAGAATAAAATCTAAGTTGTGCAAAATTTACATCTCTATGTAACACTCCCCCATAAGTTGTGCAAAATTTATATATTTATGTAACACACCACCTTCCATAATCGGGGATGGTCACTATGTTAACCCGAGACTCATTTGAGTGGTTAAGAGAATGATTTAGTTATTTATTTATCTTTTTTTTGGCCTGAAGTTTTCTTTGTTAAAATCAAAGCCAAAATATTATCTTGGAATTCAACAATTGTCTCCTAGGAATGTCTAGGATGTCTCCTCACTGTTACCTTACTTATCTGTTTTTTTTCATAAACTTTACTTGCTCACATGATTCAGGTTACTCTAACCACTAGGTTATTGCACTAGCAGGGTTTTCCATTATTTATGGTTATACAAATATGATCCACATAATTAAACAATAGAAGTGGGCTCTGAAATGTGAAGAAAAAATGTCAAGAATCCAAAAATCCCAATACTAAATTTTTTATAAAAATTACCATACTGCAACAAATAATTGCAGTGATCCAGTGTGGATGATATCATATGGTGTTTGAACATAATTTTGGATTATGCATCCATTATGCCTTTACTTGGGAAACTCTGGAAAATTGATCACCCTAATTGCATTTCGTGGTAGGTAGTAGACGTTTCTGGTCTGGATTGCAATACATTATTGCCTTTGCATTAGATTGTGAATGACACTTTTCATCAGATTCTTACTTTGACTGGATCATGAAACATATATTTTCCATAGTTCGATTATTTTACATATGAGCAGGTAATCACCATTTTTAAACACGGAATCCTAGAAATCATAATACTAAATAAAAACATATTTAGAATATTTGGAAATTTTGGCTTTTAAATAACTAAAGAAAGCACTACGACAAGGGAAATGTGTGGAATCTTTGCAAATCTTGAATGTTGGAAAGTCCTTCATCCTTTCTTATTAGATCCTGATTTTCTGCGATGATTCTGGAACATACATTTAATAATGCTTATATGAAAATACCTAAAGGGTTGATATTGTTTACTTTTGGTTCATACGCCACACAATCCATACAATGAATGCTATCTTGTGTATAAATGTTAATACTCGCGCTCTTTTTCTGTTCACTATTGAATTTATGAGATGCATAAAATATTTTGGATATTTGGTTATAAATGCTCTAAACATACATCTACTCAAGCGTTTAATTTTTGGAATTTATTTCACCATACGGTCCAAAATAAATATTACATGCAATAATAAAATTATCATTCCTGAGATCATTGCCATATCTAGTTATGATTTACTCTACACATATGATGACAAGTGTTCCTTGACCTTTAGAATTATCATGGTGGTTTTTAGTACTATTGGAATATGATTTCCAATTCTAAACATAAACCCTCATGGTTAAAGTGATGGACAAAGAACTAATGTTGCATGGAACAACTATTTCTCACTGGCCTAACACTCCAAATGACTATGAAGTTCATCCAGTAATGACCTAATTGTCATTGTTGTGACCATAAAATGTTTATACTTCACTGTGGAGATCTCTTATTATTATTCTCTTCCCCAAAACACAATGATAAATTTTCCTAAAGGACTCACCTCCTATTTATTTGATGTGTGGAATTAAACTCTAATACATGATACATTTCATAACCTAAGCACACTCTAAATATTTATTTACACATTCAAGGAAAGGTATTAATGATACAATTGTTCTTCACATTTACTCGGTTACACTTATTGATTTAAATCTACACTTATCATTGTCTCTTGTAAATAGTAGTACATTTGGCACTATGAATACAACTTTGTGAAGCTAAAGAATTAAATTTAAAACATTGAGAACCAATATGATGGAGTGTTAATTGTGATGCTAAGCCAATTTACTGATCCTTTATTGAGTTGAAGTAGTCCCAAGTTTCAATTTTCAAAAAGTATGAAATTCTTCCATTCATAATCTATCATATGAAAAATTTATTGTTACTAAATATCACTCTAAGCATAAACTCACCATTTCAAAAACAAAATCTAAGCGAACCACTAATGTTCTAGTTATTGAGACATCACACCATAGTTGGAAATTCTAACATAAACATCACTATTACCAACATGATCGCATCAATTGATGTCCTCGAGCACATAGCTTAATGGTGATCTCATGAGTCTGGTATTCCAAGTTAATGGTGGTAGAGCTATATTGGCTAATTTATTTGGAAAATGCACACACATACTCTTTTCAAACAAATAAATCTATATATTTGAAGCATTCAATGATAATTACAATGGTATTTTAATGTCTCTACTAAAATGACGAGTAACTCTTTCCTTCATGATTATAAAATAATAACCCGGAACTGAAGGACTGCTAGAATGGTTTTAATATAAGTTTTTAACTTCAAGCAACATATTTGGGAGTGTTAGTATGATTGTAGCATTAAATTCCAACAACCACAAATAGGGAATTCCATACATGACAATACACTCTTCCCTTAGAGTTCAACATCCTTGATATTTTGTGGTTACTATGAATAATGGAAACTTTTTTGAACATATAATTATTATAATTAAAAGGGTAATTTAAAATGTTATATTAATTATATTGTTTTAAGTTATTATCTAGCTAAAATTTAGTTATATAATTTTTAAACAATACATAAGTAGGTTTAATTTCTTTACAAAGTTCTATTATATTTTAATTTTATAATCACAACTATTGATATTTAAGATTTTAGTAATTTTTCTTTATTTTTAATTAGATTATGAGTAAATATGATCATAAAAGATACAAATCATAGTATGTTTAGCCCATTTTTCATCAGTGTTTTATTCACTACAAAAAAATGTCTTACTTTTTTATGAGGTCTAAATTAATTAAGAATCTCACAAAAACAAGAAATTTCAAGTTAACTAAAAGAGAATAAAATCTAAGTTGTGCAAAATTTACATCTCTATGTACACTCCCCCATAAGTTGTGCAAAATTTACATCTCTATGTAACACTCCCCCATAAGTTGTGCAAAATTTATATATTTATGTAACACATCACCTTCCATAATCGGGAATGGTCACTATGTTAACACGAGACTCATTTGAATGGTTAAGAGAATGATTTAGTTATTTATTTATCTTTTTTTTTTGGCTTGAAGTTTTCTTTGTTAACATCAAAGCCAAAAGATTATCTTGGAATTCAACACTTGTCTCCTAGGAATGTCCAAGATGTCTCCTCACTGTTACCTTACTTATATGTTTTTTTTCATAAACTGTACTTGCTCCCATGATTCAAGTTACTCTAACCACTAGGTTACTACACTAGCAGGGTTTTCCATAATTTATGGTTATACAAATATGATCCGCATAATTAAACAATAGAATTGGGCCCTGAAATGTGAAGAAAAAATGTCAAGAATCCAAAAATCCCAATACTAATTTTTCATAAAAATTACCATACTGCAACAAATCATTGCAGTGTTCTAGTGTGGATCACGCGTCCATTATGCCTTTACTTGGGAAACTCTGGAAAATTGATCACCCCAATTGCATTTCGTGGTAGGTAGTAGACGTTTCTGGTCTGGATCGCAATACAGTATTGCCTTTGCATTAGATTGTGAACGACACTTTTCACCAGATTCTTATTTGACTGGATCATGAAACATATATTTTCCATAGTTCGATTATTTTACATATGAGCAGGTAATCACCATTTTTAAGCAGGGAATCCTAGAAATCATAATACTAAATAAAAACATATTTAGAATATTTGGAAATGTTGGCTTTTAAATAACTAAAGAAAACACTGCGAAAAAGGAAATGTGTGGAATCTTTGCAAATCTTGAATGTTGGAAAGTCCTTCATCCTTTCTTATTGGATCCTGATTTTCTGCGATGATTCTGGAACATACATTTAATAATGCTTATATGAAAACACCTAAAGGGGTTATATTGTTTACTTTTGGTTCATACACCACACAATCCATACCATGAATGCTATCTTGTGTATAAATGTTAACACTCATGCTCTTTTTCTGTTCACTATTGAATTTATGGGATGCATAAAATATTTTGGATATTTTCTTATAAATTCTCTAAACATACATCTACTCAAGCGTTTGATTTTTGGAATTTATTTCACCATACAGATCCAAAATAACTATTACATGCAATAATAAAATTATCATTGGTGAGATCATTGCCATATCTAGTTATGATTTACTCTACACATATGATGACAAGTGTTCCTTGACCTTCAGAATTATCATGCTGGTTTTGAGTACTATTGGAATATGGATTTCCCATTCTAAACATAAACCCTTATGGTTAAAGTGATGGACAAAGAACTAATGTTGCATGGAACAACTATTTCTCATCGGCCTAACACTCCAAATGACTATGAAGTTCATCCAAGTAATGACCTAATTGTCATTTTTGTGACCATAAAATGTTTATACTTCACCGTGGAGATCTCTTTATTATTATTCTCTTCCCCAAAACACAATGATAAATTTTCCTCAAGGACTCACCTCCTATTTATTTGATGTGTGGAATTAAACTCCGATACATGATACATTTCATAACCTAAGCACACTCTAAATATTTATTTACACATTCAAGGAAAGGTATTAATGAAACAATTGTTCTTCACATTTACTCTGTTACACTTATTGATTTAAATCTACACTTATCACTTGTCTCTTGTAAATAGCAAGACATTTGGCAATATGAATAAAACTTTGTGAAGCTAAAGAATTAAATTTAAAACATTGAGAACCAATATGATGGATTGTTAATTGTGATGCTAAGCCAATTTACCGATCCTTGATTGAGTTGAAGTAGTTCCAAGTTTCAATTTTCAAAAAGTATGAAATTCTTCCATTCATATTCTATCATATGAAAAAATTTATTGTTACTAAATATCACTCGTGAGCATAAACCCACCATTTCAAAAAACAAAATCCGAGCTAACAACTAATGTTCTAGTTGTTGATACATCACATCGTAGTTGGAAATTCTAACATAAACATCACTATTACCAACATGATCGCATCAATTGATTTCCTCGAGCACATAGCTTAATGGTGATCTCATGAGTTTGGTATTCCAAGTTAATGGTGGTAGAGCTATTTTGGCTAATTTATTTGGAAAATACACATACATACTCTTTTCAAACAAATAAATCTGTATATTTGAAGCACTCAATGATAATTACAATGGTATTTTAATGTCTCTACTCAAATGACGAGAAACTCTTTCCTTCATGATTATAAAATAATAACCCGGAAATGAAGGACTGCTAGAATGGTTTTAATATAAGTTTTTAACTTAAAGCAACATATTGGGAGTGCTAGTATGATTGTAGCATTAAATTCCAACAACCACAAATAGGGAATTCCATACATGACAATACACTCTTCCCTTAGATCTCATGCATGAGATATAACAATAAATGGTTTGTATTCCTAGTTCCTTCACATTTAAATTTGGTGGACACCTTCCAAATATTAATGAATAGGGTAAGGAGTTAACTTAACTTGGCCCAAAAAGAAGTTTGTACCAGACCCTAAACTACATACCTAGAAGTAGGCCCATCTACACCCATATCTTGGCATGTCTAATTTAAGATCTAGGATTTCACTAACTCAAATGCGACTACATGAATAACCAGGGATCGTGGTTTCCACCAACACACGATTTCATTTCGTTGGTTTGCGTTTACATTTCCATATCTAGATGGTCTCTAGCCTTTTTTTCTCGAAATCACAAAGAATCATAATATTGTTAGTTATCTTATCTAGAGCATAATTGTCCTAAATATTGTGAAAGTGGATTCCAAAAAAGCTCATAATTTTCCCTCATAGATATCTAGGTACATTGTAAGATATTCTCAAAACAATCCCTTAGCAAATTTCCATTGAATAAATAACTAAAGAGTAGAATATGGGGGTTAAGGCCTCCGTGTTTTTCGAGTCCATCCATCACATAGAGTCATAGCCCTACGATATAGGCGTACCATTAATTAAGTGATGGGGTCTAAGATAGCTTTAAGTGTAAAAAAATATGAATTTGCATGAATCTCATACATGTCCATATTCCATAATGATGTTAAGCATCATAGTGCACGTATAACCATGAAAATTCCTCGAGAGAGAAAGGGGAAATTCCATTAGTCAAATTAAATAATTCTAAATATATTATGTGAAGCAACAATTCCGATGTATAAATTCACATAGTTATTTGACATCCAAATAAGTCAAATATGTAGACATGAGGTTCAATTCACATAGTAATGGAATTAGATACTTTCTCAATAAAAATGTTGGAAGGTGAGTTGGGGATTGCGAATTTCCACGCAACCTTATATTCGATTTCATTGTGTTCTCTCTTGCAGCCTAATCATCCTCGATCTAGATTCCAATGTGTGAACGAGGGACTTACTTATGGGATTAAACTAGTATTGATGGATGGAATCAAGGTCTCTAGAGGGACAAACCACTCCACCCTCCATCTAAAATAAAATAATTAACTCGAACATGGACCTTTATATGTTTATTACTTCCACCAATAGCAAAAATTGAAGTTGATAACTCCTATTACTCTCTGCAACAAGGAAATGTATTCTATACATCGAGCAAGGTTTTTCCACCATCTGTAGCATTTATTTCCAACATTGTATTTATTATCCAAATTTAAGGAAAATCCATTGGCATGTATTTACATTGTATTTATTTCCAACATTGTATTTACATTCCTTTAAAAATCCATTGGCATGTCTTTGAAAACTATTACTAGAGCAAGAGACCTTTTCCCCTCTCTTCTCCTTGACGAGAACTAAATCACCTATACGACCCTTATTAGATATCATTTTTTGGGATTCAATTGCGTTAATTAAGTCATTAATATATGACCATTTCAATGAGAGGTAGTCGTAACTAATTAATTTCTCATGATTTTTTGAATAGTCCCCTTAGCACTCATTGCACCAGTGAAGTTCAAAGGGGTGGATAAGGGGATTGGAACTAGAAAAATGAATCACATAGCATCAATCATCACTTCCGGGCTTTCCACCCAATAACCTGGACTTCTTGGGAGGTCACCCATCCCGCATTGTCTCCGGCTTCAAGCACGCTTAACTATTTATTTCTCCCCATAGTCAAACCCACTTAGCTTGCAACCCCATTTGAAAAACCTTTGGAAGTATTTTCCCTCATAAACCATTCAAGTAGAGATCCCTTTACTAGTTGTATTGAAGAGTGGCCCTTATTTGAAAAACATGACTCGATAAGGGCATCATAATAGATCCCATAAAGGTGAATCCTTGCCTCCTTACCTCCTTGAGAACTGTAGAGACCTCCATCGGCCGCTATGCTTTACAAAAAAGTTTTCAAGGGAGAGCAATAAACACCAATACAAACTGAACGCCAAATACATTAACCTCATAAAGTATGGTTATACCTATAAGAAGATGTCATGGTGAAATATCATCACTAATGTAATTTTTTATTTAAGTGTTCATATTTTTAATTGAATAATAGCTCGATAAGTTTGTGAAGGGCTACCAAAGGAAAGTATATGTCCGCTATAGTTTTCTAACCATATGGAAGGATGGAAGATCCTTGGAAGACGTATGATTTGAAGCAAAGCAACATGACATGAAGCTAGACAAGATGAGAATATCGATGGATCACTTTTTCATAAAATACATGACTCATGGATGAAATTTATGGATGATATGTGCCATATGAAGAGATCCCAAAGATAAAGGCTCGTCAACAACCAATAAATTCATGACATCGAAGAAAAGGGAGTTCTTCATGAGAAGCTAGGTGTGTCTTCATTGCATATTGTAGTGTCCCCCGATTAAGAGGGAGCCTCGTAATAACTTTCTCACTTGGAAGAAACTCTGGTAATTCCTAAGTCGAGAGGGAGCTTTATTACATTTCTTGTATAGGAATAAGTACATTCCTTTGTGGAATATATCCTCCCTAGTTGAGAGGGAGAGATAGACACATCATTCTGGTATGGGAAGAAATAATGGAGGATTGGTTAATCACTCTCAAGATCTTATACTCTTTGAGGATGTATTAGGGAATCCAAGGTATGAGTTGTCATGGAAGGACCGATATTTTTTGAGTTCTAGGGAATCCAAGATAAGAATAGTCCCGGACATACTCCCGAGTGAACCTAGGCGGGGTATGTTCCAAGAGAGACAATGATGAAGGTGTCTATTAATCATCGGGCCTCACCAACATTGGAGCTCAAAGATCTCGTGGAGAGATGGCGTTGTCGGCTCGAGGCCTTGCACTATGAAGATTTTGGTTGATATGATGCTATACGGATGAGATTACCAATCCGATTCTTCTTAGGAGATTCTTCGATTGAGAGTGACAATGTACCATTATGAATACATATCTACCTAAGAGGGAGTGTTGAAAAGTGTAACTAGTTTTGGTCTTCATAATGAATTGTAATTATGAATTTATGTAATGAAGAAGACAAAGATAATAAAATGTATTTTGTAATGCTTGCCTCATGGGTTTCATGAGAAATGAGTTTTTATTATAGGTCAAAGACTTCTTCTTGATGTCTTCAAGAGATTTTCATCTTGTCACAAATATAATTTAGAGTCATGTATATGAAGTGATGTTACACTTGTGTAAAGGAAAATTGTTGATGTAAAATGTATGCTCCAAGACCTTTGAGGGTGCTCCAAAGAGGTCGACTCAAGAATGTTGAAATATTCCTTGGTAAATTCAACTCTACAAAAAATTGATCATGTCGGCATGGAATAGGAGTGGAAGCCCCTATATAAAGGGTGGATTATGGCCTCATTAGCTCGGGAGACTCGGCCTCTTTATCTCACCATCATTTTGGACAAGTTGTGTGATAAATGTGTGCATTAAGGATCCCGTAGTTGGGTGTGAAGAAGGAAGGAAGTACAATGAATGAAGAATTTTGTACAAATGAAGAAAGAGAGACCCCGCTTGTATCCGTGTTTTGGGCTAGTGATCTTGGTCTAGGTCTATGTCACATATCCGAAATACATTGTGAATTTCTCGGTCTAAGGAGATTAGAAAAGCGAGAGAATACAAAGTACGTAAAAGGGATATATTGGCGATAAGAAGAAAGGGACATTGAAAATATTACTAAGGATATTGTGATCAATGCAGGGAGAGGCATTGCTACCCTCTCGTCATTGGGTTCATATTTTTCGCATAAGCTCGACGAATATACACAATGTGGAGAAGGGAGAAAGGAAGAAGGTTATCACAATGAAAAGAGACTCTATCTTGGGCCAACATTATTCAAGGAGTGCGTAGGCCTATCACAACAAGGGAAATTCTCCACTATCTAATCTTGAGTTGCAAGTAATAAGGAGGCCGAAATATTAGCCTAGGATTTCAACAAAAAAATCGTACATAGAAGCATGGTGCTAAGAAGTGCGTAAAAGGAGGATTAACTTAAGGAGCGAAGAAGAGCAAGTGACAGGTCTTGGAGACATACTAGTGTACTCAAGGGTATTTGTCATGGTATTGGTACTCATGGGTTCAAGATCTATAAGAATAATTTTGATAAATTTTTCCTCTCCAAGAGGGACAGGGTTTGGCCGTGGCTTGAAAGCCTAAACATTGTGTTCTTGTGCACTTGATAATTGGCTTGATGAAGAACATAATAATGTAGCTAAGATGATATCTAAGTGAAAGAAGCTTAATGAAATCACGAGTAATTATCAAGAAGATAAATTTTAATAAAATCCCCAATTTCTGAACTTGTATTCATTAAATAAATTCAGCATTTCATTTATCAATTTTTTGTACAAAGAATTATTTGTTTATTTTGTTATTTATTTGTCTTAATGTTCTATATTTACATCTCAATATATGTGGGATGTATTAGTTTTTGTATATATGTATATATCCTTTGGAAATTATTAATTGATACTTCCTATATGATTAGAGTGCATCATATCACAAGTTAAATTTCTTGAGAAATGACGATGACAGACATTGTCTAGTAACCAATGAGTCGAATAAATCAAGTAACGTAATAATTAGAGGATGATGAGAATTGTTTCTTGGTTTTTTGTGTAACGAATTTGTGTAGGATCAATATGAAAGGAGATGGTTAATCGTATTGAAAAATGGATGAGTGGGATCAAAATTCAGACTTTGTGTAACTAGGCCACAATTTCTCTCGCCAAATTAGCATAAAAAGGCACTCCATTTTATTACATATAGGATGGAGTCATGTGCGGAGGAATCTACAAAGTGGGTAGTGTGCATTGTTTATGATTCAAAGAAATTCGAAGTCACGAATTCATTTGGTGGGCTCTTGAAACTAATGGTCATGCGTCTACGTTGATTTAGGCATGAATACGTTAAAAAGCCTACACACTCTTCTCTCCATAAACAATATAAATCACAAGAATTTGAAATCAACTCTCCTCCTCCTTATCACCGCCAATGCCAATGGGTTCCATATCCCTTACCACTTCGGGATTATTCCTGCTAATCCCGCCTTACAAGTTAATCAGGGCTCGAATCCATGGCCATGGACTGAACCACTTTTTTAATCAAAATCATGCGATTGATCATAATTATAGTAACGGGAATCCAGTGTTTTTTAATATATATCAGTACGGCTTTCCGAATTATGAGGGTTATCCACCCGAAGGATCTGGTTATTATACGCATGGAGTCGAGGCGAGTCCGTATACTCCTCAATCGCTGTTCACTGAATCGAATTATGTGCGTTATCCACCTGAAGGATCTGGTTATTATACGCATGGAGTCGAGGCGAGTCCGTATACTCCTCAATCGCTGTTCACTGAATCGAATTATGTGCGTTATCCACCTGAAGGATCTGGTTATTACACGCATGGAGTCCAGGCGAGTCCGTATACTCCTCAATCGCTGTTCACTGAATTGAGTCATGTGGGTTATCCACCTCCAAGGATCTGGTTATACGTGTGCATGGAGTCCAGGCGAGTTCGGCTACTACGCAGTTGACTGATTTTACGTTTACGGAAGAAGGTAGCCGTCCGGGCTCGTCAACTGAATCTCAATATCAAAATCAGTCTCATGGTGTCCAAACGAGTCCGGGTACTCCTCAATCGCTGTTGACTGAATTTACGGAAGAACCTAGCCGTCCTGGCTCGTCCAATCAATCTCAATATCAAAATCAGCAGCAGGATTAGGGCAGTGATCCTCTCCAAAAACTCAAAGCGTTTTAGTATAATTGGATTTACTTAACTCTTTCCAATACACCTATTAAATTTAGGACTTTGACATTAGGAAGCTCCTCTATGTCATGCTATAGATATTTATTATCAGCGTCACTTCATTTTGAAAGAGTCGAGCTTAAGCGGCAAAGCCACCTATTGTGTTTGTGAATTGACAATTTAGTAAAATTTAAGTGAATTTTGGAAATTATTGAAATTAAATCTCTACTAATAATATGTTTGGTTAGGTTAACTGAATTACTCACTCTCACCTAAACAAAATATCAACAAATCGGCAATCTCACTTATTGTCACCTTGGGAGAGCTACAAAGATGAAGGCACAAAAATATCAGCAAATCAGCAATCTCACTTAGTGTCACCTTGGGAGAACTACAAAGATGAAGGCCCGTTTTACACTAGAGAGATTTGATTTGTTTGTATGTTTGAATGATTTAATTGATTAATCTTTTTTTGTTATGTGATTCACAAAAGTTCTAAAGGAATTTGTATCTTTGTTGCAATCAAATAGCAATCTTATGGTGGAAAAGGAAGCAATGACCTTGATGGAACTCATACGAGGTAGATGGATTATCTCAGATATGTATATCCAATTCTTGTTTATATGTTTTGTTCTCACTATTTATTGTACTAGTCCGTACTATTATAGATTACTTTCTAAGTGGTTGAGAGGTCCACCATCATGCCAAAATAATAATCATATTAGATACCAAAGCCATAACCATGTAATGAATATAAACATACGTGAAAATAACATTATGACTCAAATAAATAAAGTATCATTTCACAAATTTTAGTTGTGTATTTGGGGATGACTGAGAAGGGGATGTTAGAGTTGGGGTTATTTTCTGAGATTGCACTATAATGATTTGTTTCTTTGGTGGGTTTGGGCTGTCAAGGATTATTTGTATTAAAATCTAGACAAATATAAAATTAACTTATTATAAATATTTTTTTTATACGTTTATTAATTAAATTTAAATATAAAGTATCACAATATAATGGTGTCTACATATATGAATTATTATTTTAATTTATATGATCAATTATTTACATTTATTATTAATATTTTCATTATATGTTTATTAATTAAATTTATTAATTTTTTTTATATGTTCTATATTGTGAAATATTATGATTATGAATACGAGTCATTATTAATTAAATTTAAATTTATTTTTAATGTGATATCTAAATTAATATTTTTAACGTGACTCATTATTATTTATTTTTTTGTAAGCCTATTCACCACCACCATAATTGAATCATCGGGTCTCCTACTTCTGGGTATACCTATGATGAAATCAAGTGATATGACCTCCCGGGCTCCATTATGGTACAAGAATAGGTCGAAACAATCCCGTTCGATGTTGGTGCTCCACCTTCACTTGCTCACACTCCAAAAAACAAATTTGGCTAAGTATTCAACAATGTTTTTACGCATGCAAGGCAAAAATAGTCCTTTCTAATTGTTGTTAGCATCTTATAATATCCAGATGTCCAAAGACAAGAACTCCCGTTCTGCATTCATCCAAAAACTCACTCCTTCAAGCTCATCCGATTTGGTATACATATTTCCCTCGAAATATTAAAAGTTGTTTATCATTAATTCCATAACCCGAATGATTTTATTGTTTTTCTTCCTCTCTTGCATGCTTCCATAAAAATTGATACTCATGGGTCTCTCTTGTCGACTCTACATGACTTTCTCCAGAACTTAAATTCTTCCTTTGATTAAAGTAAAGTTCATATATGTAATGTAGTTTCCTACTTAGAGCATTAGCTACACGATTCTCTTACCTTTTACATGTTAAATGTTAATCAAATTCAAGCTAAGGAATGCATTCCATCTTGCTTGATGGCATTCAAATTACATTGTTTAAAGTAGCTATTCATGCTACTATGGTCGCTTTCTAGCACAGAAATTTCCCCAATAAGTAATGTATCTAAATTTGAAGGGCATGTACTATAATAGTTAACTCTAAATAATAGATAGAGCATCGTTGCTCATGGTCCTTTAGCTTCCTGGATTCATATGCTATGACCTTGCCATCTTGTTTCAATACCACTCCCACCCCTTCCTTACAAGCATCTATGAAGAGTTCAAATTATTTTCTTGGGTCTACCACTTTCAATACATGAGAAGCAAGCTGATAGTTCTTTTAATTTTTCAAAAATGGCTTGACACTCATTAGTCCACTTAAAGACTCACCCCTTCATCGCTAAGGGAATTAATGGCAAAGGCTATTTATAAAAGCCTTCGATGAATTGTCGATAGTAACTAGTCGTGGCCCATGAATGAACGTATGTCTTACATTTTTGGGAACTCTCCATTCCATAATTGTCTTTATCTTTTCTGAATCTACCAAAATACCTTCAACATATGTGACATGGCCCAAATATTAGATATGTTCTTTATAGAAATCACATTTGATAAATTTGGCGTAGGGTCCCGATGTTCCCGTAACATTTTCAACACCAAGAGTAAATTTTCTTCATGCTCTTCAATATTTTTAGAATACATATAGTATATCATAAATAAATATTAAAACAAATTTATCGAAATATGGGTGAAATATACCATGCGTGATGCAGATGAAAGTTGCTAGTGCATCGGGGTAATCCAAAGGATAACACCACAAATTCATAATGTTCGTACTGGTAAGAAAATTTGTTTTGGATATGTCCTCTATTCTTAATCCATATCTCGTAATACCTGCACCTCATGTCAATATTTGAAAATGCCATTTCTCCCTTTACTCCGATTAAAAAATATCATCTATACGTGGCAATGGGTATTATTTTTTCTACACAACTTATTAAGTTCTCTATAATCCATCCACATCTACATTGTACCTTCTTTATTTTTAACGTAATGACACCGGTGCTCCCAATGGGACACACTTGGAAAAAATATACCCTTTTTTCCTATAGTTACTGCAGCTTCATTTTTTAATTTCCCTCAATTTAGGCACACTCATTCTCTATGGTGCTTGCGACACCGGTGTTTTGAATGATTAAAAACAATTGTTTGCTACAAACTCCCGCATTGAAGGTGTAGCCCATCCAAGCAAGGAGTCTAAGATTTGCACTAATGCTTGCAAAGAAGGGGTGGGAGAATTATGTCAAAAATATAGAAAGGTTGTTGCGTATGCATCTAGAAATCTTAAATATCATGAAAAACGATATACCTCTTAAGATCTAGAGATAAATGCAAGATGGCGCATGCACTCAAAGTGCGGAGGCACTATTTGTCGGGGAAAAAGGTTTGTATTGAAAATGGATCACAATAGCATGACTAGCTATTTTAAGTAGGCCGACTTGAATGCTCACTCGAGAAAGATGTGACACACGCTAAAGGTAAGGAAAACCATGTCGCCAATGCCTTAAGTATAAAATTACATTATGTATATGAACTCTACTTTAACCATGTAGAATTGAAGTTCAAGTGAGAATCGAAGGAGGCGCGCAAAAAGATCCCTCGAATATAAATTTTTATGTCAACAAACAAAAAATGTAGAAACCAGAGAAGACAAATAGATTATAATATCATAAGGAACAACTCATCGATTTTTCAAGGAAAAATATACATTCCTAATCAAATGAGATTGAAATAGATCATCTTTGATGAGTATCATCGAAGTTCATATTCTTAGCATCCCTAGTTACCAAAAAAGCTCGACAATAATTAGAAAATATTATTTCTGCCCGTAATACGTAAAATATTACCGAGTACTTGACCAAATTTTTTGATTCTCAACAGTCAAGGTGGAGCATCAACATCCAAAGAAGATTTTTTACAACCCATTCATGATACCGTAGTAGAAATGGGAATTCATATCGCCCGATTTTATTATGGGCTTACCAATATCGAAAAGACACAATGATTCTATAATGGTGGTAGTGGATTGGTGAGAAAACCATCTCACTTTATTCCAAAGACAATCGAAAACTACAAAATAAAATGCAAATTGCTCTCATCTTTATAAGGGAGTTGTTTAGATTACATGGTATTCCGAAAAAGAGTAATCTCGAAAATGATGATGATGAAGTTCACCTTAGCCTTTAGGAAGGCACTCGCTCATCGTTCTGGGCACACAAATACAATTTATCACATCTTTTTATCATCTCGCAAAGTGATGGGCATACCGAGCAAGTCAATCAAATATTAGAAGATATGTTACGTATGTATGTGATGTACCAACCCACCTAAGTGGAAAGGTTAATTGCATTTAGTAAAATTTTATTTTAACAATAGGTTACTAGGAATATCTCAATATGAGTCCCTTTGAGTCATTATACGATAGTGCAATGTTGAACACCGATCAATTGGAGCAACCCGTAAACCAAACTAATGCTTGGACTAGAAATGTTGGTTGAGATGGAGGATGAAGTAAAGAAGATCCAACATAATCTGGAAGTCGCCTGTAACAGAAGAAATTTTATGCGCATCAAAGAAGGACATATTGATAATCTGAAGTAGGTCATCATGTGTATGTCGAATTAGACCCAAAAAGAGCACCTTAAGATGGACTACTTTTTGCCAAGTTGGCTCCCCTGTTCTCGTGGAGCTTTCCAAATTTGGGAAAGAGTGGGGCCTGGTGGCATATCGCCTAGCTATACCCGTGACATATGGGTGCATTATGTGTTTCATGTGTCTATACCAAATTATATTTGCATGATCCAAAGCATGTGATACATTGGAATAACATACATGTAGGTTAAATTGGATACTAGCATATCTTAAGAGAGATAAATGTTCAAATAACTAATCGAGTACTTTGATGTTTTTACTTCAACCAAATGAAAAATTTATGGTAGAGCCTTAATGTATCCTCTAGCAGAGAGAAATAGTGCTTTCTTGGAGGCAAGCCATCACTCAAGTTAGTGCAAGTGGCAACACTTTGGCCCGGAAGATGCTACTTGGGAAGATGGAGGTTTTGTGCTATAGGATACTTGGGAAGATGAAGGATTTGTGCAAGAGGCTTATCCAAAATTATTTAATCGGGATGGAGTAAAACACTCGAGGATGATGTTTACCTTTAGTGGGGGAAGATGTAACAACCGGTTTAATTTTTATTATGTTAATTTTTTTTAAATATACATTTGATTTTTTGAGAAAACAAAGATTAACAAGTTTGTTACCATCATTGAACAAGATTTATTTGTTTTTAATAAAGAGATTAATTTACAATTTTGTTTCCATAATCGATGGGTAAATTTTTCCAAGACTACATAGTAGTTATACTTAAGAATTTATTGACGCTTACCTTCTCCCCCGTAAGGATAAAATGGAAATCCCAATGAGGAGAAGGAGTTATATGAATGGAGAAGTTGACAACCGATTGGTTGTATGGTGAGAGTAGTCTCTAAGTCGCTATAAACCATGGAAACTCGCAGCTCAACCCTCTAGATGCAAACTTAGACAAAGGTCTTGAGGTCCTCCTCTAGAAAATCAAGAAACTTCTAAATGAGTCTACTCTAAAGGAGGAGCACGAGGGGAGTTGAGGACATAATTTCCTCTCTCAATGTTGGGAGGACACCCTCAATTTTGGTTAAATAGAGATAAGTATTTGAGCATCAAGTAGTCAAGGAAGAGGAGAACTATGGATAATATTTGTTACCGTAAATATTTATATTCATATGTTTCTGAATTGCGTATCACTACGTATTTTCACATTTATTCTATATTGTAAGTAGATTATGTACATGTTAGACTAGGAGGTAACTCCATAAATCGAATGATGAATTTGATTAAGGGTGCTCAAGAATATATACATGGAGGTGAGATTGTTGAGATTCATTTCCAATCTCTTAGACTTCCTTATTTCCTAATTTACACTAATGTAGAATTTCTCCCAATCCCATAGGATTAGGTTTGAACATCCCACGCCCCCGCTTAATCCGAAGAGATGTCAGGAGTCCCAATATCGTTATGATTTTTTGAAACTTTTCTCTTCCAAGCGATTTCATGAAGATGTCTAAAGTCTCCTCATTTGTGGAACAGTGACGTAAATGGATAGTTTTTGCCTCACCATGATGCCGAATTAGATATTATTTTGTATTAATATGCTTCGTTCGATCATGGAACTTTGGGTTCTTGGCCAAATTTATTGAAGAAGTGTTTTCGATTATGAATGGAGTTGAATGTGTTTGTTTCATCTGAAAATCTTCTAGGATTTTCCTGAGCAACACATTTTCCTTTGTCACTTTAGCTACTGACACATATTCTGCCTCAATTTTGGAATCTATTGGAACTGATTGTTTACGTGATCTCCAAGAGATAACTCCTGATCCAAGACCCATGGTATAACCTGAATTAGATACCCTAGTTTCTTTGTCTACATCAAAGTCTGAATAAGAGTATCTGATTAAGCTAAAGTCGCCCACCTATTTATATTTGATTCCAAAGTCTTGAGTCCCTTTTAAGTACTTTAGAACACTTTTTGTAGTAGACCAATGTCCTTCACAAGGTTTTTTTCATAAATCTGGAGAGGATTCCAGCAACAAATGAGATGTAAATTCCTTCTTTATGGATGCAATATAACTCTCATTGTTCCCTATTAGCAAAATATCATCTACATACACCACAAGATATACAAATATTTTCCAAAATTTCTTAACGAACAAATTTGCATCATCAAGATCAAAATATTTGAAGTTATGTTTCAGAAGATTCTCAATTAGTTTCTCATACCAGGCTCGTGGTGCTTTCTTGTAGAAATTCAAGGATTTTATAAGCTTGCATGCTCTGTGTTCTTGGACCTTCACAACAAATCCTTCTGGATGGGATATAAAAAAATTCTCCTTTATATCTCACTTACTGTCACCTTGGGAGAGCTGCAAAGATGAAGGCACAAAATATCAGCAAATCAACAATCTCACTTAGTGTCACCTTGGGAGAACTACAAAGATGAAGGCCCATTTCGCACTAGAGAGATTTGATTTGTTTGTATGTTTGAACGATTTAAAGTTAAAATTAATTTATGCCCTTTCCTAATTGATTAATTTTTTTTTATGTGATTCACAAAAGTTATAAAGGAATTCACATCTTTGTTGCAATCAAATAGCAATCTTATAGTGGAAAAGGAAGCAATGACCTTGATCGAACTCATACAAGACATATGGATTATCGAGATATGTATATCCAATTCTTGTTTATATGTTTTGTTCTCACTATTTATTGTACTAGTCTGTCCTTTCTAAGTGGTTGAGAGGTCCAACAATATGCCAAAATAATAATCATATTAGATACCAAAGCTATAACCATGTAATTAATTTTAACATACGTGAAAATAACATTATGATTCAAATAAATAAAGTATGAATTAATATGTTCAATATTATTGGTGAGACGGTGTATGAAAAAATGAAAATGAGGGATAACATGATTTTCCTAGGTTTTCTCAATATTTATTCTTTTCTCTTCAAAATTGACATTTAATAGCTAATTTCTAATTAATCTTACAAATAAGCATCCAATGCCATTACAATTTACATCCATAAATTGTAACTATTTTTTTATTTTTTTATGAGCCAAGAGTGGTTGAAAAAATATCAAAGGAAATGACATTGTGGCGAGTGTCATAGGCAAAGATAACCAAAAAATGTAATTATGGTAAGTTTGAGTTTCAACTACATGAAGTTCATAAACTAAATGAAATGCCAATAATAATATTAACAAGTATTGTCAATACTTAGAACTCGTCAGTCCATGTGGGGATTCACAAAGAAAATTTGATAAGCTTCTATGGAAATTTTTTCAGTAATTGACATATGAAATTGTTCATACACCATTACATCAATAGGATATTTATTTGGGTACATGATGGAATTATTTTTGTGCAAGGGTACATCATGGAACGATACACTATATCATGGAATAGATAAGAGCTTGAACTAAAATAGAGATGGTTCTTATCTTTATATGCCAAATGAAATTATTCTATAATGAACCGATGCTCATTGGAAGTGAGGACATTGAGGGTTGTTGAAAGTAAGGTATTCTTTTGACATTTTATGATATTTCGTCCTTCACAAAGAATAAATGGTTTCAAATTTTTGATCTTTTCATAGGAAAGGTTCAATTTTAACGACTAGGTAAATTCATTTTTTTGGGATTCTTCCTTCACCAATTATAATATAAGTTTATATGTTAATATTTTTAAATTACTTTGCATTGTGGAAGGGTCGTACATTGCCATTGTTATTTTAAATGTTGTACAAGATATATGTTGCATGTGATACTAAGGGGAAGTGTTCTATAATATCCCTAAGTATGAATGTGGGTAGTATTCTACGAGATAGTCGATGTATATATTTAAGCAAGTTTCTTATAATATTTTGAATTCATAAAAATGGTGGACCAATTATTAAGTGGGGAAATGTACTGTGTAATGGTATTTCCTCCTTTCCATACGAAAATTACGTGTGAAGTAATTGTAGAAATTTGCTGAATAATGATTAATTATCCACCGAGACTATCCTGATCACATACAATTTGAATTTATATGCAACACATAATCTCTTCCACTCAAATCATCAAACATGCGGAAATAAAATCAAGCGATAACACATCAAATCATCATACACATTAACACAGTATGTATGGGGAAAGCTTATAGCTGAAAACCCCGCAGCTATTGTGTATATTATAATGGAGAAATCATGTAACAAACTCGGTACAATACTCCTCACAAGTACTCAGTACTTTCTCATAAAGTTACACACAAACTAGCTTGGTTTTGAACAGGTTACTGGTTCAAAACTCACCACTAATTGCCTTGCCTCTATTGTGCAATCATGGCCTGTCTAAATAGAGATCCAAGGTTTGAATCTCCTTGGCTTGACAGTGCAATCATCATGGGAAATTCCTCCAAGTGTGGTGCAAATCTCATGCACAACTGATGTCGCCACTGATAGCTAACTCCACCCTTTCCTCTACCTCTTTCACTGGTCTCCACTGAACTGATCATGCACTGTAGTGAACTGATGTGTTCTTGAGTTGAATAATGAGTTACTAATTAATGAATTAAATAATATTTAATTCACTCCACTCATAACTAATTGATTAGCTAGTTAAACTACTCTCAATCAGTTCAACTAAAATAAAAAGAACACAACTCCACTAGCTGTCTCATTAACTCCACAAACTTCTGCCACTGAAGTCCTAACTGAAGTCAACCATGCATGATGCCATCAAACCCTTGGGAATAGCGTAATTCCTCTGTCAGATGCATGAGCCACTTCCAAGGCTCGAACTGAAGTGCTCAAAGAGAGTAAACTGAAGTTTATAGTCCAAATATTATTAAGGGTAAATAATATTTGACTTCCCTATTTTAAGGAGAGGCAGTCTAAAAATAGACTTCGACCTATAGGTCCAAAAAATAGAGTCCCATCTATTTTTACCAACATGACACATACTCCAAGAATCTCATACTGCAATCCTCGGACCATGCTCCATATGTCTAAAAATAGACATAGTCTAAAAATAGATTTTGCGCCAGAATTTGCCTGCGGGCCCACTTAGTGAAGGCGACTTCATTTCACTAAGCTCCATCATTTTGCTGCATTTTCAACACTCCCTCTCAGCAAGATATGGATTATCTGCAACCCCTATCCTGCCTCTGTGGAATTCGAACTTGCTCCTGGTGAGCGCCTTCGTCAGGATGTCGGCATCCTGATCCTCCGTGGGAACATATGAAAGCATCATGATTCTCCGCTGAACACAATCTCTGATATGATGGTACCTGATGTCGATATGTTTGGACCTATCATGAAAAACTGGATTAGCCGAGAGCTTGATGCAGCTCTGGTTATCACAGTAGATCACTGTAGGCTCCAAATGCAACCTGAACAAACCTGCGAGGATCTTCCTCATCCAAGTAGCCTCACATGCAGCCAAGCTTGCTGCCATGTACTCGGCCTCTGCTGAACTGAGTGCCACGGATCTCTGCTTCCTGCTGTACCAGGAAACTGCTGTCGACACAATGCTGAAAACTCCTCCAGAAGTGCTCTTCCGGTCTGTTGGGCTCCCTGCCCAATCTGCATCAGTGAAACCAGAAAGCTTCACTCCATCCTCCTGTCTGTACCATAGACCATATCCCGATGTGCCTCTGATATAGCGCAATACATGCTTGCACGCCTTCCAAAAGAGCTTGGTAGGCTTAACCATAGCTTGCGAAAGCTGGTTAACTGCATAGCATATATTGGGTCGTGTATTGACCAGATACATAAGCGACCCCACCAACTGTCGATAGACAGTGGCATCCACTACCTCCGCTGAAGTAGCATCCTCCTTCCTCCAACCACCGGGAAGAGGAGTGTCAACGGGCTTGCAGCCTTGCATGTTGAACCTCTCCAGAATCTCCCGGGCATACTTGCCCTGAGAAACAAACAATCCTCCACTGCGCTGCCAAATCTCCAATCCCAAGAAATAATGAAGGATGCCCAAGTCCTTCATCTCAAACTCTCGTGCAAGATCCTCCTTGCATGAAAGTATCAACGGCTCATCTCCCGTCAAAATCAGATCATCTACATACAGTACGATGATCAACAGCTTCCCCTCCACCACAATCTAGTACAGGTTAGGATCCGCCTCACTCTTGGAGAATCCAAGCTCGGTGAAATAGCTGTCTATCTGTGTGTACCAAGCACGAGGTGCTTGCTTCAGCCCGTACATTGCTCTCTTGAGTCGGCACACATGCGACTCACTGCTGAAGATCTCGAAACCTTCAGGCTGCTCTATGTACACCTCCTCCTCAATGACTCCGTTGAGGAACGCAGTCTTCACATCCATCTGATGAATGTGCCACCCCATCTGCGTTGAGAGAGCAAGGATCGTCCGTATGGAAGAGTACCTTGCGACAGGTGCAAAGGTCTCCTCATAGTCAATCCCCTCGATCTGTGAAAAGCCATGGGCGACAAATCTCGCCTTGTACTTCTCCACACTCCCGTCAGCCGCCTGCTTCACTTTGTAGATCCATCGTGAACCCACAACTGATTTCCCCACCGGTCTTAGGACAATCTCCCATGCACTGTTCCTGACGATCGAATCATATTCTTCGATCATGGAATCAACCCATGCGGGTTCCTCCACAGCTTCCTCAAAAGAGGATGGCTCCGTCACAACACATTGACTCACAAGAGCCATGTATCCAGTGTACCGATCCGGTGACTGCCTCTGTCTGCACTGTGCTGTAGGTGGTCCTACAACCTTCTCTGCATCCTGAGCCAGTCGCTCAGCTTCTGTAGTGCGCATGCACCCTCTGATGGTTGGCGCTGCCTGGGTGGTTTCTTCCACCTCTTGAACCTCCTCTTGTGGCTGATCCACATCCGGAAGCTCCTCCTTAGGAACTAACAGCTCCTCATCTGCATGCAAGTGTAGCTCCCTCTCAAGCGAACACTGCATGGCTTTCTCCTCCAGAAATTTTATATCCCGTCGCACAACAGTCTTGCGACTGTCTGACAAATACACCCGGTAGTTGTGAGGTGTATCAGTGTACCCCACAAATATTCCAACCTCAGCAGTTGGATCCAACTTCCTTCTCGCATCCTTCGTCACATGCATGTAGACAGGAGAACCAAAAACCCGCAAATGGGAAATATCAGGCCTCTTGCCAGAATAAGCCTCCTCCGGTGTACTCATGCCAAGAACCTTGTGAGGACAACGGTTCTGCACATACACTCTTGTATTGCATGCCTCAGCCCACAAGTGAAGGGGTAGGCCCTGATCATGCAACATCGCCCGTGCAGCACCCACGATCGTTCTGTTCTTCCGCTCAGCCACCCCGTTCTGCTGTGGGTTATGGGGTGCGATGAGCTCTCTCGGAATCCCTTCTGCGCTGCAGAACTCCTTGAATTCAGCCGAGATGAATTCACCACCGTTATCACTCCTTAGAGCAATCACCTTCTTCCCCGACTCCTTCTCGACCAGTGCTTTAAACTCACAGAACTTCGCGAATGTATCGCTCTTCTTCTTCATGAAGAAGATCCAGCACTTTCGAGAGAAATCATCAACAAAGATCACATAATACCTGTGCTTTGCTGTCGAAGCAACTGAGAAAGGAACACACACGTCTGTGTGAACTCTCTCAAGGATCGTCGTGGCGCGACTATCCTTCTCGTGAAGGTGGCTTTCACATACTTCCCTAAAGTACACCCCTTGCACTGATCTGACTGCGCAAGGGTGCCCTTAGGAAGCCCAGTAGAAATCTGCTGCAGAATCTTCAAAGCTCCATGGTGAAGGTGGCCCAATCTCCTGTGCCACAGTTCGCCCTCATCATCCCGACTCACCACTTCTCCCGCCTTGCATGCCATAGCTGCGCAGTCATCTACCTGCAACTGATAAAGGTTCTGAGTTCGAACCCCTATCTTCCGGGTCTCTCTAGTAGTCTTACTGCGCAGGAAGGCTTTTCCTTCGCTGAAGACCACATCATAACCCTTATCCTCCAACATCGCTACTGAAATCAGGTTCTTCTTCAATCCAGGTACATGCATGACATCCTTTAAGACAAAGGGTTTACCAGACTCCCTCTGAAAGGATACGGTACCGATACCAGTCGCACTGTATCTACCGTCATCGCCCATCTCGATGTGCATACCCAAATCCTTGTCCTCCAGATCTGAGAACAACTCCCGATCTTCCGTCATATGAAATGACGCACCGCTGTCCAAGAACCACACTGATCCCATCACACTTGAAACCAAGCATGCAATCAGTGAAAAGTCAAGCTCGAACTGTGAAGCCAAAGCTTCTCCATCTGCAGATCTTCCCGCTTGCTTGTTCTTCTTCTTCTTTGGAAAATTGGTAGCATAATGTCCATGATCATGGCAGTGAAAACACTTCACTTTAGCCATATCCTGCTTCTTGCCCTTAGCACCAGAATGAGAGGTTTTCTTACCCTTCCCCTTCTTTGCTTTGGACACCAAAGCGCAGTTTTCTTCATCAGCTCCCTTTGATGAAGATCCATCTCGAGTAGTCCTCTTTATCTCCTCCTGCATGAGATCCGCCCAAAGGCGCTCCCATCCCGGCAACTTCTCCCGACCATTGACACTATCTTGATATGAGTGCCAAGCCTTCGGAAGACCAAGGAGAGCCAGGTCGACCATGTCCTCGTCTTCGACAGTCACCCCCACACTTCCCCGCTCATCTCTGCACTGAGTGAACTTCGTGAGGTATTTGGCGATACTGTCGCCCTTCTCCATCTTGATGTTCCTGAGCTTATCTTTGAGCGCCAGCTTCCTTTGGTCTCTCTTACTCTGGAATAGATCCGTCAAAGCTTTCCACATTAAATATGGAGAAGCCTTTCCATGCAGGTTGGATACAATATGATCCTTGACGCCCTCCAACAGGATCCTTCGACATTTCGCCATCTTCTTTTTCCATGCTTCGACTTCAGCAGGATTAGTGGGCCTTTGGACATCCGCATCCATGAACTCCTTCAGTCCATTATCTTCTAATACTGCCTCCATACGATCCTTCCATGCAACATAAATCGAACTGCCTTCAAGAGCATATTCGAGTCGCAAACCGTTGAAAGACATTTTCAACACCGGCACCAAGAAAACAAAACTGCTGCAAAATTCGAATTCCACCTCAAAGCTCAACCGCTCTAGATGCGCGAGAAAAATTATTACCACAGCACGAGAGATTGAAGGCGCAAGGGGCATTTACCAGACCTTTCACTTTCCGAAGAAAGATGAATCCGGAGGCTACCTGGCCCGCATGCAGACTCTGTCTACCGAAATAAGTTTGTAATCACTGTGATGATCAATCTCTGCTTCAATAGCTACGATACCATGTAGAAATTTGCTGAATAATGATTAATTATCCACCGAGACTATCCTGATCACATACAATTCGAATTTATATGCAACACATAATCTCTTCCACTCAGCCAACTCAGATCATCACACATGCGGAAATAAAATCAAGCAATAACACATCAAATCATCATACACATTAACATAGTATGTATGGGGAAAGCTTATAGCTGAAAACCCCGCAGCTATTGTGTATATTATAATGGAGAAATCATGTAACAAACTCAGTACAATACTCCTCACAAGTACTCAGTACTTTCTCATGAAGTTACACACAATCTAGCTCAGTTTTGAACAGGTTACTGGTTCAAAACTCACCGCCAAATTGCCTTGCCTCTATTGCGCAATCCAGGCCTGTCTATATAGAGATCCAAGGTTCTAATCTCCTTGGCTTGACAGCGCAATCATCATGGGAAATTCCTCCAAGTGTGGTGCAAATCTCATGCACAACTGATGTCGCCACTGATAGCTAACTCAACCCTTTCATCTACCTCTTTCACTGGTCTCCACTGAACTGTCCATGCAATGTAGTGAACTGATGTGTTCTTGAGTTGAATAATGAGTTACTAATTAATGAATTAAATAATATTTAATTCACTCCACTCATTACTAGTTGATTAGCTAGTTAAAGTAATCTCAACTAGTTCAACTAAGTTAAACCGAACACAACTCCACCATCTGTCTCATCAACTCCACCAAACTTCTGCCACTGAAGTCCTAACTGAAGTCAACCATGCATGAGCTCACCAAACCCTTAGGAATAGCGTAATTCCTCTGTCAGATGCATGAGCCACTTCCAAGGCTCGAACTGAAGTGCTCCAAGAGAGTAAACTGAATTTTATAGTCTAAATATTATTAAGGGTAAATAATATTTGACTTCCCTATTTTTAGGAGAGGCAGTCTAAAAATAGACTTCGACCTCTTCGACCTATAGGTCACAAAAATAGAGTCCCATCTATTTTTACCAACATGACCAATGCTCCAAGAATCTCAAACTGGAATCCCCGAACCATGCTCCATATGTCTAAAAATAGACATGGTCTAAAAATAGATTTTGTGCGGGTGCAAGAACCACTTCAGTGAAGGTGACTTTTTTCACTAAAGCTCATCATCTTGCTGCATTTTCAGCAATTAATTTCATCTACTACAGGTTACACCATGAGTCTTGGATCAGGAGCTGTCTCATGGAGATCACGCAAGCAGTCAGTTCCAGTAGATTCCACGACCGAGGCAGAATATGTGGCAGCAGCTGAAGCAACAAAGGAAATTGTGTGGCTCCGGAAAATCCTGGAAGATTTGCAGATGAAACAAATGTATTCCACTTCACTCATGATCGACAACACTTCTGCAATAAAGTTGGCCAAGAACCCAGGATTGCAGTCGACAACTTTTTTATCAATACGGTTTGCCCATCTAATTCGACATCATGTTGTTAAAACCATCCATCTACATCATTGTTCCACAAATGAGCAAATTAAACATCTTCACCAAAGCACTTGGAGAGAAAAGTTTGAAAAAGTTCGGATCAGTGCTTGGACTCACCAACATCATCGGATTAAAGGGGGGAATGTTGACACCTAATCCTTTGGATGGGTGTGCATTTGTATTTTTGTATATTATTTAATATTAGGAAATAAGGAAGGCCAAGAGTCATTGGGAGATGAATCCCAATAGCCTCACCTCCATCTGGCATGTACATTCTTCCATATACACATTGAATTGAGGAGTTACCTCTACGGTTTTGACGGAATACATTTTCTCAGCTGGGCTAAGAGGCATAGCATCACCAAAAATTTTGGTCTGTTTGGGATTGGGAACAACCCATGGATCATGACTAGATGAAATCATATTGATGGAGGTGACATTCAAAGGCGGAAGCGGAAAAACTCCCATAATAGACGAGTCTTTGAACAAACCTGACCCAATGTTCTCATAAGAAGTAGTGGCCTTCCCAACATACGGAATGTTTCCTAGTGAAGGCTCAGAGGGGAAGAAATCCTATTGATCCACAATCATTATCTTCCCTTAATGAGGAAAATGGAGGAGGCGAAAGAGTGTGGAGACTACACAAACCATAGCGTTTTTCCAACTATTTCCAAGAAGGAGATTATAGTTCAAGTTGGCGTCCACCACCTCAACTTCCATGGTTATTTTTTCCCCTCCAACGGGATGGGTAATGCCTTGAGAATTTCGTACGGCTGAGAACCTCGACCATTGAAAGCTTCTAAGGTATTCGGGGACTAACTCAATGGAGGAGATTCGATGGCTTCCCAGCATGCGACAGACATGATGCAGGTCGAAGCTCCTTCGTCAACGACAGTCTGATGAATAGTATTTCCCATAATGGTAACTTGAATTATAAAATCTACCTGTGATGGGAGGCGAGGAACGCAATTCTCGAGATTGAAAATAATCATATTATAATCTGAAGGATCAATCCCTCCAATGGCAGTGAGTAGTGCCTTTAGTTGTGATGAGCACGACTAAATAGCCTCCAAAGACGACATCGTCGAAGGCACTTGAAACAGATCTTCTACAATATTGTAGTATTGTGCTGCTCTCGCATTTGGATTGTAAGGCGATTTCTGAAGAACACCCTTTGGGGGTGGTTGCATGATGGAGTCACAACTTGGTCTCTCGATATGGAGAGGACCAAAGGTAGAAGGTGTGGAAGAGGAAGAATGATCTGGAACTTTTGGTTGCACAGGAGCCTTGGATGGATTGGGATAATATTTCTTTCTCATGGTGATGGAAACGGATTGTGTTCCAACCATGAACACCTGAGAGCTACCATATGATTGAGCCTGGTCTACCATTTTCATATGCTAGGAAGGGAACAGTTCTTTCAAAACATACAAAGTCTAGGGTGCGCCCTTCAAAAGATGGGAAACTTCAGCACGCTAAGGAAAATCCTTGTTGTAATGATCGCCATCACATATTAGACAAGGATATTTGGGCTTACGTGTTAAAGAATCACCAGTAGATGAATTATTTGAATCTTTTTTAGGGTTTTCAGATTTAGACTTGCCTTCACCCTTTCTTACCCTTCAAGTATTTTTCTATTGTGGTAAACTGAACAGCATTTACCTCTAAGGTTTTACCAAGATTTTTCTAGTTATGAGAAGGAGTAGGGGGCATAGCGGTAGCAGTGGATTTTGAATTTGAAGAAGTCTTAGGCACACTACTATCAGTATGGGCCACTGTCCCAATAATACCATCCATCGAAGGCATAACAAAATATTTAGACCATGAAGGATGTGGCGCATCAGGTAATAACTCATATAGAATCTTGGACTGGGAATAAACCAAGTCGAGGTATTGAGCTCTAGTGATGACCTTCTCTTCTGTGACACACCCTCCCATTACAAGATCTTTTGCAATTTTGGGAATGAATTATTTTGTGAACCATTCGGTCAACAACTGATCAGGGATCTCAAATTTGATGAGGTGACGACGACGCTTCCATTCATGGATGTGATCCAAGATATGCGTAGTAGTTTATTGCCTCAACGAGGTGATAAAATGGGTGTTGGTTTCAAACCGGACAGGTAGTTGGAAGTGAGTGAGGAAGTCCATAGCCAAGGAATTGAAATCGAAGAAAATTCCTTGAGGGAGCTCAATGTACCATTTGGCCGTAGCACTGGTCAAATTGTGCTGGAAAAGATGAAGACGAATAGAATTGTCAACCCAAGAATTAAAGGAGCACCACAAGTTGTATGTCATAACATGGGTTTGGGGGTCTTCCCCAAATTTGCCTTCGAACTTCGGACAATCTCCTGCAATATTAGTTGGAATTGGCGGTCAATGCAACTAATGTTGGATGGGGTCATTTGTGAGCTTTAAAACATCTGGAAATTCCAACGTCGCCAATAATGACAAAGGCAGATGATGAGGTGAGAAAGGTAGGGGGTTCCAACCTGATTGATAAGGATTCTGCCTCTAATAAGGCAGATTTTGACCCAGATATGCATATTTCCCCCATGTCTGGTAAGGACCTTGTTGCAAATATTGTTGACAGGGACATGGCTGAGGTTGTTGATACAGCCCCTGCGGGAGCTGAGGTTGTGGACCTTGTTGGACATGGGGTCTAGGATAAGATCCCTGCTGAACATGAGGTCCAATTTTTGGTCCCCGCTGAAAGTAGGGTCCAACCTGTGGTCCCTATTGAACATAAGGTCTAGCCTATGGTCTCTGCTGAACATGAGGTCTAGCTTGTGGTCCTTGTTGAACATAGGGTCCAGCCTGAGGTCCTGGATGAGCCTGTTGGTACTAAGGAATTTGTTGATATGAAGCATCAGGTTGAGGCCCAGTCTGGGGTTTTTGGTACTAACCATGAGAAAATGTCGGGTACTGAGTACTAGACTAATGGGTGAAAGGACCAGATTTACCTAGAAGGAGATTGAGACCATCTTGGGTGTAAGAACCAAACTAAGGATTGGTCACAAAAACACTAACCGAAGGCTGGGGTTGTTGGACATACTATTTTTTTTTTTCCACAGAAAAAAAAAAACAAACTTTCTATTAAATAGATAGTTTCAGAACATATGCATAGCATTTCGAAAACAGAGCCATTCCCTTTTGCAAAAGGAGATGGAGACATAGCTGCTTATACACCTGTGCAGATGGATAGCAGCCCTAAGAACCAAAAAATAGCCAGAGCAGTCATCGGTGCATCTCTTTTAGCTCATCATTGCCTGGTAACCGGGATGAGAGCAGAAAGAGAAAAAAGCACAGAAAAACCAGAGCTCCACTATCACAAAGAAAGAGCTGGCAGTAGAAACTATCCCAGCCCCTGAAAGTATATGAGAAAGAAAACAAAAATGGAGCCCAGAACCTCCTTACATAAGGAAAACAGTTCTGGACTCAATATAGTAGCTGTTTTAAATTTTTTTATGAGTCAAATATATACAGATCAGAAATAACATGGCATAATTTAAACAAAAGATGGTTGTTCACGAGCATGAACAGCCCCATTCACCACCTCAATTACTGTCCAGGACCCCAGAGCATGCTAAGCACCTTCTTTAGATAATCTATCTGCTTCCTGGTTCCTTTCCCTGTAAATGTGAACAACAAAGATCTCAGAGAAAAAAAAATTAAGACGACGAATCTCCTTAAGCAAAGGTAATAAAATGAAATTCCTGCACTGCTGAGTCCCATTGAACCAATTTACTACATTTCTAGAATCACCAAAAATCTGAATCTGTCTCATATGTTTGGATATTAGCCAGCAGAGAAGAAAATGGAGAGCTTTGAGTTCAGAAAAGTTATTAGACCCTTGCCCAAGGCCAACTGAGGCACGGAGAGAATTTTCGGGAGTGAGATGAATGACCAGACCAACACCACATAAATCATTACCACCAGAAGCCCCATCAAAATAGGCCCATGGGACTGACTCATTAATAGCCTCAGGCTGAATATTGCGAGTTGAACCTGTAGCAGAAGGAGTAGGAATACTATCAAAAATTGCACCTCCCTCTGCTGCCAACCTGGCTAAAGGAAAGAGATGCTCATTGAAGATCACCTTGTTGCGCGCAATCCATGTCCCCCAAGCTATAAGTATGGACATACTATTGATATTGTACGTTTGGCCTTTTAACATAAGGAATGTTAGGTTGTTGAACATACAAATATGTTGTGTTCGGCTATGGAAAAGACTGTTAAACCTAGGAATATTGAACATGAGGCTAACTCACCCCAGCAATAGGAACAGAACTTAGCTACCCCCCACCCAAAATGGGAGGTACATAGAGAGGGTTAGACTTCCCCCTAGGCACGAAAAAAACCGTGTATTTCCCACTCAATGGTGGGATTGCAGTAATCGTATATGGTGAATAGGTGAAAATGGATCTGAACGACATAGTCATTTGACTAATGGTGATTGTCAGTCGAACAATAGTTTGAGACACTGCATCCACATTCGAAAAAAATGGTCCAAAATATGGAGGAATACATATTGACCAAACAGGATCCGGAAATAAGGATGTACCACCAGAAGCTCCAGAAATAAGGTTTCCCAAAGAGGTATAATAGTGTGGGAGCGTAGACGCAACATAAATAGACATTATTCTGGTTCCACTACCTGAATAGTGAGGCGTGGATCTGAAAAATTCTCCCTCGGAAGGAAAGACCGACAAAGAGGCTTTTGGGATATAAGAGCCAAAGGTTTAATAGAGAGTGCTTTGAGGAGCGCTCACGAATGGAACATCATCAGCATTAGATGTCATTTCGTCAGGAAAAAACCAATGGACGGCAGAGCAAGATGCTACCGGAGAAGATCAAAAATGGATTCTGGGCTGGTCGAAAGCATTGTAAGGTTGCTCTAGAGAGACTACAATCAGATCAAAGAGCAGATTCATAGGAAAGACCAAGAAATGTGCATCTGGTTCGGGGATTTCCAGCTCAGATTCTCCCGATGTTTTCCAAGGAGAATCTTCGGGAGGTGCTCGAGATGATATGGGTTGAACACTGATGATAATTCCAAGCTCCTCACCTTGCACTTCGAGGGGTCCAACTAGAAAACAAGGGACCTCGAGAGGAGGTTCTTGAGATATTTTGAAGGAGGGAGTGGGTGAATTCGATGATTCAGCCACAATTCCTTCGAGAAGAAGATAAAAAATGAGAGAGGCGAACGAAATCACAACTTACCAAGCAATAAAATTTGGAGAATTTCATGTGTGAGACTTTTTCGTGGGCAGTTACTTTTATAATTAACAAAAAATAAATAAATAAATGGTGTACTAGGAATAAAGGTTTACCAAGTGTCCGTGAACTACAATATACACCTTGGTGATCAAATGAAAGAGAAATGGCCAAGGACTTAATGTACGACAGCTAATCTCCCTAAATTATGTGTTCGGTGTATCACTTCTACAAGTTGGACGACTCAGTTACCTATGGCAGGCTTGCAACCTAGTGGTGTCTCCCAAAATATACGCAATGGTACGTGGGATTCGAGTCCATAGTAGTGTTTTCTAATGCATAACCGTTCGATGAGCGCGCCCCAAATTTACTTATCATACATCAAAATACTTCCATATGTGGGACGAGATATCACCCATGGGTTGTAACGCAAAGCGATAGCTCCTACGTTTAATGATGTTGGAACATGTCTCTAGCCTAGAAAACTAAATATTCTCGTTAATTATAATGCTTCTTAAGGTAAATTGGGCTCATTTTAAGTTGATCTTGATTAAAGTTTTAGTTTCAAGGCTCAGAACGAATCTCACCTGAATCCTTATGGTGCAGACTAAACACAAGAAAGAATTTTTCAATTTCGATGAATCCAAAACTATTTAGGGAAGATAGACAAGCAATAATGCACTCAATGCAACAACAATAATGCCCCCAAACTAGTTTAGAGTTTCAAAAATGAAATTATTTCCCAAATTGAATTCACTTTCCCAACAAATGCAACTTATTGAAAATGAAAATGCCTTTCCTTTCACTAAGATGCCAGAAGATATTTTTTTTGTTTTTCACTTTGAAATATAATCAAAAGAAAAACAAATGAATGAAAGAAGAAATGCAAAATACCTTTACTTTTCTTTCAATCGAACCGAACAAAAATCGCTTTAAAGAATGCACGAATGAAATGCTTTCACTCTTCTTAAAACGACAAAGATAATCTAAATTAAAAACGAAAATTAAAATTGCTTCCAATTTCTTTTGAATTTAGACAAAACACACACTTCTAGACTTGTGTTCCAAACAAAATGTAACCTTGTACTTGACATTGAACCAAAGGGAAACAAGACAAGAAAAATGCAACAAAGGGTGTTTGAAATGGAAAAAGTTCCCAAACTTACAACAACTCAAAGAGAATAAACGGACTCACTCAGAGGAGATAAGTAAACCAAACACACATCAAGGAGATCACTGAGATCTCACAAAATCCTTCAAGGGCCAGGACACACTAAGAAAATCAAAAGGGAAACTCAAATTTTCCCCAAGGCTGAGATCAACGCTTCTGTGCTGACCAGAAGGGTGCTAAAAGGCCAATCAACACAGTTGTACTATATATAATAGCGTTGATAGCACTACTGTAAAGACAGAAAGGGCGTTGGTCAATAAAAATAGGGAAAAAATAAAAAGAGTCTCACACACACACCAGACCTAAAACAGTGAAGTGACAAACAATCCTTACACAAGCTAACAAAGGCCTAAGCAAAATTAAATTTCAAAAATTGGAGAAACTGATCTAAGATCAGTTCAGGGAAGGAAGACTTAAAAGGCTGAATCTCCCCAGCAGAGTCGCCAGTTCTTTTGTCAAGATAAATCCCCTCTACATACAGTGGCAATCTCTCTAGCCCTAGAGTGGTTCTAGCAACACAGGATTCTTTCTCACATAAGCTTTCTTAACTAATGCTTACAATGCAAAGAGGAAAGAGACATAAATTCCTTTTTTCCAATCGCTATCCTTGGATCCATTGATGCCGACCTCGATCCACGATCCTTGTAGGCCTGCTTCCCGCTACTGATGGCACGCAAATACATGTGGATGATCTAGAGACAACAACAAATGTGATACAATATATAATAAACGTAAACACTAGCTATCTCGCAGATCAAGGAGTACCATAATATTTTCATAATCATGTAGGCAAATATAGAAAGAAAAAATTAGATGTTATTATTGATAAATTACAAAAGGAGAGCTTACAACCAAGCCCTTATGTTGGAGGCATCCTTAGGTGAAAATTTGAGTCCTTCACCCAACTCAAAATAATTCCTTCTCCCGTTCACTTAGGCTTAATCACGATGCTAGCATTCAAAGGGATGAGAGTTCAGACGAGTCTAAAAATGATCAACCAAAATCTAAACTTGGGGGAATGAGGGATGTGAATTTATAACAAGGAGAAGGAGGTTGGGAGTCCATGAAAGGAGGAGGAAGGCCCACTTTCTAAGGGATGATCCCCCATGGATGAGGTCAAGTCTTTAAAATGAGAGAGCTCAAACTTATCATCTCTGTTCAACAACCAACTAGCCGCCCTTGAGCTTCTAGAGGTTGAAGCTTCTCCTCCATTTGAGGAAGCACTGCCAGAAAGTGGATCAGCGTGGTTTTCCAAGAAATTAGGGCATTGACAACATTGGGCCAGAAGTGGTAAAAGGGAATTAGCACGGCCATGGCACCAAGAAAGGCGTTTTTGGCTTGATGGGTCCTGACCCAGTTTTAGATTTTATGGAGAAACCAACAAACCCTCCAACTAATGGCCCTTTCGGCAATGACCTTCTTGCACAGATCAAAGTCTCACCCGAAGCAATATGGGGGGGTGTTGGAGCCAGGTTTCTGCACCCTGAGGGAGAAAATAATGAAGTGGACCTAAGAAAATCGAATGCAGACTTGTATCAATCATAAACAGATGTGCACAATAGAATAAGGCAGAATCACAGAATGTGTGTTGGGGCCCTTGTTTTGAAAGTAAAAAGCTTTTGAGTTGCGGCTAGTACGTGGCGGAACACAACCATGGTAGGCAGGGAGGTGTCAAGGTTGGTGGCATGGCTGTTGCAGGAGCAAGCACAGGTGGCGAAAGAGTGTGGCAGAAAACAAGTAATAGAACTCTCGATTAACGGAAAGAAACAGAAGATAGCCAAGCGAAGCGAAAGGAGGAACTTTCAGTCACGCTGGCAGCAAATCAAATAGGAAGTCAGCCAGTGGAAAGAGGGGTTGGTACAGTCGGGGTCAGAAGATAGGATCCATAGGAGAGCCCTGTGATGTTTTTATGTTCTCTATTCTTCTTTATTTCATTATTTCTCTCTGTCCGATAGGACCATTTCTATTATGTTCCGTCTGAGTTCATGCTAAGGAGCTTTGAAATGTTCTGTTATTGATGGTTGCTTTATAATACAATCAGGAGTTGCTATTATGAGTATATGTTTTATTCTAGAATGAATGGTTTCAGTGGTGATTTTAATTTTATGTGTTATAAGTCTGAATGCACTTCCGAGAGATATCTTTGATGGAATGATGTGTTTGTTTAGAATTTTTTCACAGCTCTGATTTCTTCACACCAATGACATTATGTCGATACCGATATATCCCCCATCTTAGTAAGGTCACAGTACACCTCGGGTGAGACTCTCGGCTCTTCGGAGCAGGGTGAAAATGCCGACGTGGTGCTAGACTATAGCGGACACACTTGTTGGCCCCTACCCTGAACCCGGGTCTTCTCTACGAGACCTGTTTCCTCGCCAAAAAATGGTTTCGTTGCCGGGACATGAAACCTCATTTGGGAGCTAGATCATGATATCTCAGATCTTCGAAACAGAAATACGAAGCTAGTGGGATAACCACCTAGATCATTTCATCGCTCAGCAAGCTGAGCTAAGAGGACAGAGGGAAAAAACGATCAAGAATCTAGTTCTATTCTCCGACTCTACCAGTGATACATACGAAATATTTTGGGGAAATTTTCCAGAAGAACTCTATAACTGGTTGCGGAGGCTTCAGATCAAGGTGGTCAAGGAAAAGTCACAGAAAATAAATCGCAAGTGGGTGCACGGAGATCTAGTGGCCCTTCATCAGTTAGACACCAATTTAACTCAAGCTATAGATTTCTGGGTGGAATCTACCTTGGACAGATACATAGTGGAGTTTGCAGCGGAGTGCTACTAGTATTTTTCGAGAGCAGAAGATACATTGAGATCCGGGTTAAGGGGGAAGTTGCTGAAGGAGATCCCATTGTGGATTGAAGCATTGATGGTAGATGAGGGACTAATGGGGTTCCAAAAAGAAGAGATGGAAGCGTAAAACCTTCGGTGTCGGGGGAAGGGACTAAGGGAGAGATGCTATAAGAACACTGAAAAAGGGGAGTAGGAGTATGGATGTCGAGACCGCTAACAGGCTCAGGGAGCGATGAGCACATCGGAGGGTGCAGATTGCAGAAAGGTGGCGAGAGAGGGTGATAAATGATTTGAAGAGACAGGAAAGTGGTCGACAGGACAAAGAGGAGGCGCCTCAGATGACGAAGGAAATGGAAAGTCAGGTGGATCCCTAAGATATAAGAGGGGTCGTTAAAGAAGTTTGGCAGGTGTATAGGAGCCCAGCCCAGATGGAGAAAGGAAAGAAGTCTGACGGAGAAGGTACAGACACGCGCCCAGATGAGGTGTCTGATGTGGAGATGCACGTTGCAATGGAGCAACTATTCCAATAAAGTTCGGCATCCATATCTCAAGGTATTCCTATTCCCCAAAGTTCAAGTAGATCTAGTCCAAAGCTTCCCCTGGTACTCTATCAACCCCTAAGTGAAATTTTTGTTAAGTTGTGTGAATTAAGTAAGTTTCACAATATACAGTCCCCAGCGGGGATACATACTAGTAGTAGGATTTCTAGTGGTACAATCTCACAACCAGGAACCAATGGCTTCATTCTAGTAATGCCTACTCAAGTGAACATGGCGGGATCACTTACCCGTTATACAGAGTTCTCTGGGAGGGGTAACGATGATGTCGAACAGCACTGGTACCTCTGCAAGGCCATCTGGAGGGCGCGACAGACACCATATGTGGGGAATTTGATAGAATTTCAAACCACCCTTAGGGAGAGAGCCCTACGCTGGTTTATGAAGTGGTCTGAAGCTCATTAGAATCCAGCGATGGCAGATGTGAAGAGGGATTTCATTAAGGAGTTCAAACCTTCCCAAACAGACCAACAAGGCATGTCAGAAATGTGGTAAATCAAGCAGCAGGAAGGAGAGACTGCTTGGGATTATATGTGGATATTCAAGGACGCAATTGGAAAAATCATCTATCCAATTGATCCAAACCATAAGAGGTATTGGTTCATCAAATCTCTACTACCTTTGACCCAAACTTCGTTAACTCAACAAAGGATCGAGATGTTGCAAGATGCACTAGAGCAAGCAATGAAGATAGAAGCTATGGCGGGATACCCGCAAGAGTTTAAGGGAGGAGTAGCACCACATGACCCATCTATAATGGTTCTTCAGCATCAAATATCGTGTTTGACAGAAAAACTCAAAGAAGTTCAACCAATGCGGCCGGCAAGACCGAATGTATGGTGCACACATTGTCTCATGAAAGGACATGTGGTAATTGAATGTCCACGGTTGCAGGGGAAAAATGTGGGGACATCAGCTGCAGGAGCACAGGGGGCTCCACCATTGGGAGGAGTTGTGCAGATAAACACCCAGGGACTATACCCACCGCAAAAGAAATACACAGGGTTCCCCGTGCAACAAAGTCCAACCACCAATGAGTATTGTGAAATATGCAAGAATATGGGCCATCAGCCTCGCCTGCGTCCGATATTACAGAAATATTCCAATGTTTCGAATAATATATAGTGTGATTTCTATGCCTCAACCACACACAACACAGAACAGTGCCAAACTCTGGATGCACTGGCAGAACAACAGGACCGACCTTCATACAAAGTGAACAAAGCTCCCTGAGGGAGAGGGGGAGGCCTGAGAGGAGGTCGAGCAGGGGGTAGAGGTACAGTGAGATGCTACAAATGCGACCAAGAAGGACATGTAGCTAGAGAATTTCCACTCCCTAGAAGACCCTGGTGTTCGCAGTGCTAGGTTAACACTCACGCAACAGAAGATTGCCCTGAGCTCATCAAAATATGGGAGGAAAGAGCTAGACAGAGGAGGAAAAATCTAGTAAATACAGAACCTAGGTTGATGGAGACTCAGACAATGTAGAATGTGGAAATAATAACGCAAGGAGGCAAAAGAATAGGGGAATATGCACATGTAAGGGGTCCGATAAAGCTATTTAAGCCAGCACCCCCAAAACTGCTAGTCAGACCATAACAATAGAAACAATTTTTTCAGGAAGCAGTAGAAACCTTTGCCCAACTTGGAAGAAACAAAGGTATCGAGTTAAAGCAAACTCGGGAAGACAATGAAACCCAAGGTAATTCATAAGCCTTGATCTAGGAGTGGTTCCATTTGTTCCTAAAAATTGTTAACAACGTGCCAATGCTATAACAGCTAAAGAAAAACTTGGAAGGGTGCTGAAGAAAAGCATAGGAGCAAGAGAATCACCGGATGAAAACCATAAGTATGCACAAAGAGTAAAGATAAATAAAATAAGGATGGGAAAAGAATTTCGAGTGAACACGCAAGTCGCGGGTTTCCAAATTAAAAACACTATGCTTGATTTGGGATCCGATGTCAATATCTTGCCAAGGAACACATGGGAAGCATTAGGGAAGCCAAGATTGGCGTATTCACCAATCCAAATTCGGAAGGAAACCCAATACTACATTGTACCCATCGACAGACTGGAAAACGTTGAAGTTAACATTGCAAGGGTAAAGACATATACAGACTTTGAAGTCATCGACATCATGGGAGATAAAGATCCTTATCCTACACTACTAGTAATTGATTGGGCCTTTGAAAATTACGCGATAATAGATCTGAAAAAGGAATTGATGGTCTTCGAGGATGGGGAGATCAGAGTCACTCAGCCACTCGACCCATACCAAGGACCAATATATACAGATACTGTAGACAATAGAGAAGATGCTCAACTTCTGGATCATCTCTATCAAATGACTACAGGAAGAAGGGAATATTACATTAACCCAACAGCAGAAGGACTTGTAAGCTGAAGAAGCATCCAAAGCTCAGATTTGGGCTCAGAAATAGCTTGGGATGATTGGCAGCAAGAAGGGTACGAAACCAATGCATGGAGGTGCGCCAACATTGGAAGAACCAATTGGATCGAGACCGAGGTTCGAAAATATCCAACCTTATCCGATATGGATGTTGTAAACAGTTTCATAATAGAAATAGAAGATAAGGTACCAAAAGGCCACAGGGTACCACTGATGGACATAGCATTACAATCTACATCTGCAAGATGGTGGAGGAATCATCGTAGTTCTCTCACACAGTGGGGTGAAATCGCAGCAGCATTAAAAGCCAGATTTAAGGAAGAGGAAGGACCAAGCTGCAAGGAGAAATATCACGGGGACTCCGGCCCCAGAGACCACTTGGAGAAGTGTAAGGAACAATGGAGAAGTGAGGGATACCTAGAAGAGCTATGGGCACACCAATTTATCCACTCTCTAGACTTGATACCAAAGGCCTGGTATTTGACAGAAGAGAGAAAGAGAGGGACCGGCAAATGGCAAGAATTTGCGGAAAACTTCACGCAGTGTTTTTTGTTTCGGGGAAAGACAGATTTGGTTACACAAGCCTTGAGGGCCATCAAGAAGGTACTATTCTTCCTGAATATTCAAAAGGAGGAGGAGCAGTCGCTTCAGTACCCAGGTGTCAGACCAAAAGTGGCATGTCAAAAGATAAACAGGGAGATGGATGATGACAATCTAGAGGATCTCAGGCACTTTTACTTTGAAGAAACAGAGAGAGAGATAAATATCAAGGAAGAACCCACGACATAATGAACCCATCTGCTACCATTGAGGACAAAGAAAGTAAATATTGGGACAGAGGATAAGCCTAAACTAGCGACGATCGGGGACTATTGGGATGAACAAACAACCAAGGAAATATTCAGTTTGTTGAAGGAATATGAGGACTTGTTCCCTTCATCAATAGCGGATTTAAGGAGCATAAAAGGAGATATGGGAGAGATGCGGATAATATTCAAACCTGACGCAAGGCTAGTGAAACATAGACCATATCGTCTAAATCCGAGGGTGAAGGAAAAGGTTAAGGCAGAAATCAACAAGATGCTACAAGAAGGATTGATATTCGTAGTAGAAGAAGCAGACTGGGTAAGTCCCATAGTTATACAGAACAAGAAAGAAAATTCTGAAATACGAGTCTGTGTAGATTACAGAAGCTTAAACAATGCTTGTATCCATGACCCATTTCCCACTCTGTTTAGCGACAAAGTCCTGAACAATGTTGCAGGGAACGAGGCATATTCATTCACAGATGGATTCTCAGGATACCATCAGGTACGGATAGAAAAGGAGGATAATAAAAAGACAACATTCACCACCAACTGGGGCTCTTTTGCATACAATGTGATGCCATTCGGACTCAAAAATGCACCAGCAGTATTCTCACGCATCTTGATAGCCGCTTTCCAGGAGTACATCCACAAATTCTTAGAAGTCTACATGGACGACTGGACCATCTATAGCATACTGAAGGATCATGCAACTTTGTTAAGGGTGATGTTCGATAGATGTCGATAACTACAGATCTCATTGAACCTAAAAAAGTGTATATTTGCAATGTCGTTTGGAACTCTGCTAGGGCACGTCGAATGTAGCCAAGGCATTTGCGTAGACCCAGCCAAAGTAGCAGTGATAGTCAACATGGAGGCACCAGAAATACTAAAACAGTTGAGATCACTGCTGGGCCACACAGGGTACTACTGGCGATTTATCTGCAACTATGCGAAGATAACAACTCCATTAGAGAATTTATTGAAGAAATATGAACAGTTCCAATGGACAGATAGTTGCAAAGAAGCCCTAGATACTCTAAAATAAAAGATAGTGAGTAGACCAATATTGTTCCATCCAGACTGGGATAAAAAATTTCATGTACACATTGATGCTTCCAGCATCGAGCTCGAAGCAGTCTTGGCCCAGCCAGGAGATACTTCGGTCGACCACCCAGTATATTTTTCCAGTCGCAATTTTTCCACAGCATAATGCAACTACACCACGACAGAACGGGAGGCATTAGCAATGGTGTACTCTCTTCAAAAGTTTCGCCACTACCTATTGGGAGGTACATTCAAATTTTTTATAGACCACTCAGCGTTAAAGTATTTGGTCAACAAACTAATCTTAGAAGGAAGAATCTGCAGATGGCTCCTACTCTTTCAGGAGTTTACCTTTGAAGTTATCATAAAGCCTGGAAGACTAAATGAATGGGGAGAACGGAGGATCTATATATGATCAGTTACCGGATGCTGATCTTTTCAGAGTAGAAGCCATCCCAGAATACTTAAAAAAGATAGCTTCCTACCTCACGACAGGGCAGTGTTCGTAGGAATATACTTCAACACAAAGAAGACACCTGGTATTTCGAGCTGCAGAGTATCAACTAATAGCGGTACACTTATACAAGATGGAGCTGGACCAGATTCTTCGAAGATGTGTCCTGGACCACGAAAGGGAACTGGTGCTATGGGAGTGTCACAGTGGTGTTGCGGGAGGACACGTGGGAGCTAAACCAATGGCAAGGAAGGTACTACAAGCAGGCTTATGGTGGCCTATACTACATATGGATAGAAAAGCATTTGTTAAGAAATGTGACATTTTTCAGCGGACGGGATAGCCATCCCACAGAGATGAACTTCCGCTGCATCCGATAAAAGTATTGCAGCCGTCCGAAAAGTGGGCAGTCTATTTCGTGGGAACAATTACACCAACTGCAAGATGCTGTAAGGCAAGGTACATAATAACAGCAACAGACTACCTGACGAGGTGGGCAGAAGTAGTGCCTGCGAGAAATTGCACGACAGATACTGTTGCAAGATTCATATTTGAAAATATAATCAGCCGATTTGGGTGTCCAAAAAGCCTGACCAGTGACCAGGGTACCCACTTCATTAATGACACCATTAAATCCTTGCTGAAAAACTTCATGATACAGCACCATAAAGGTATCTCGTACCATCCGCAATCCAACGGCACGGTGGAAGCATTCAACAAGATACTGGAGAAGGGCCTAACAAAGATATTCAATGCACAGCATGATGACTGGGATAAGTGAATACTAGCAACGTTGTGGGCCTACTGAACAACAGTAAAGCGACTACATAGCCAAACACCATTCCAGCTCGTGTATGGGAGAGAAGCAGTAGTCCCCGCAGAATTTATGTTTCCCAGCCTCCTAGTCGTGACGTCACTACATCTATCAGAAGAAGAATTGTTAAAGGAGAAATTGCAGGAAATGCAGGAGCTTGAAGAAGAACAATTTCTGGCCGAATTTCACCAAACGGTACAAAAGGAGAGACAGAAAGCTTGGCATGATCGGAATATTAAGCACAAGAGTTTCCAGGTTGGTGGGAAAGTTCTACTCTATGACAGCAAATATTAGAAATTCCCAGGGAAGCTGCAGATGCATTGGCTCAGTCCATTTCATGTAATCGAAGTCAAAGATTCAAGAGCAGTTCGATTAGCACAACTGAACGGCCAAGTCCTACAAGGATGGGTAAACGGCGCACGCCTGAAACCCTTACATATTTTTAATTCCAATAACTCTCGCACCCGAGAGGATTCAGTAGGGTAGAATAGCAACAATAACTCTCTCGCACCCGAGAGGATTCAGTAGGGTAGAATAGCAACAATAACTCTCTCGCACCCGAGACAAGCTAGGTAGGAGTCCACTATATCAAAACCAAACATAATACTAAATAAAAACAATTCAGTTTCAAAGACCGCAACGCAACCAATTGTGGTCGGGGAGGGGTAGTGTCCAACGTGTCATCCACGTTAGATATATAAGTGTGTCGAACATCATCCCATCATCATTACGCATAGTACCAGTGTCAGTCCTTAGGATTACCGAGATTTGGAAATAAGTGCCATAATTAGCATCACCCATACTATAATAAATTTTCCATAATTAGACATAACCACCAGCCGTCGTGTCTGCCCAAATCCCAAAACCAGAGTCAGCAATGTCAGAACCCACCTAGGCCAGTAACTAATCACACAATTGTAGCCGCAGAGGAAGCCAGGGGAAATTAATTAGTTATGGGGTCTCATCAACCTCACCCGTGTTGGTTACTTACATAACCTGCATGCAGAGAAGTGCGAGAATGCCTGAAAAATCTGAGTTAGAATCAGAAACATCCAAGAGAACAAGAGAAGTCGAACCAAGAAAAGAATAGAGAAGGCACACGGGAGAATGAATTCAAGAGGAAAGAGAGAGGACTATCCTGCAAGTATACCAGTGATGAGCCAAAATGACCAGAGTAAGCCCAGCAGTCATGGAGCAAGAAATTGACAGCATAATTCAAAATATGGAGTCCCTTGTGGGAAAGTATGATAGTGCAACACTGATAGATACAGAACTTACAAACTCTTTTGAATTTCCAGTGTTGAAAAGGAAAGTATACATAGAGAATTATGCAACAGCAGCAGGACAGCCAGCGGCAAGAGTGCTGCCAGAATTGCATGAATTTTTTGTTGAGCAGAGTCCAGAACAATTCATTATGGTTGGGGAAGGGAATCCTGATTCATGCAGAGGACATCCATAGATTAACAGGACTGTCACAGGAGGGGAGGGACGTATCAGTAGCGTTCCAAACCGTATCCAAAAGAGCCAAGAAATCAAGGGACACAGACTACTACGTCAAGTATGGCACCAGGAGAGGGGGAAAAGGAGCAAAAATTGACTTGATCAATAGACCAGAGATCAACTTCGCCTGCTACCTGATCGCTAGCAAGACAATGAGGCACTATACTAAAGGGGAATGCATGCTAGATACAATTTAAGTCGCGAAGCATTGTTTCCAAGGGGAAAGGTTGAATTGGTGATCCTTCTTGCTGAAGGAATTGTTCGAAGCTTGCAAGGACAATTACAGAAGAGCGACTGAGTTTATCTATGGATACTTGATCATGGATCTAGAAATGTGGAAGTGGACCTTCCCAAGTATCTAGATATCGGTTGAGATAGCAAAAGGCCAACCATTGGCAATTAATTTTTTGCCGTGGAGAGTGTCCGGAGACCCTAGCACAAAGGAAGTGAATGCAGAAGCTTTTAGAGTTTGGTATGGATAGATGGTTGACGTCGTGATGAGTCAACAAAGAATTCCAAGAAGCCTGTTGGATGGATATGCCAAGCAGATATGGTTCGGGGTCACCCACAACCAAAATTTTCTCAAGCCAACCTGTGTACCAGAATCGACGTTCAATATGAGGTCATTAAGATTCCAGATTGATGAAGTATCCTTTCACATGGAGTTCTATTCATGGCCAGGAGTGGAGATGGAGGTCAGGGATGGAGTCTACATATCTCTTCGACGGGATGCTACCAAATCCACGGCCGAGAGAAACTTCAGAAGAAGCAGCGACCAGGATGTCCAACTTGCAGCTTTTTCCGATCATTGAACAGCTGAACACCAAGGTAAAAAGTTTTAATAGAGTAGTTCAAGTGCTACCTAGCGATGCCACTACGTTTCCGACCTTTTCAAAGTTCCAGGCATCCCATTCCAATCCATCTCCCAGCACAACCTCCATATTTTCACCAATACCCAATGTTTTAATTAGTTCACCACCCCCAGCGACTACAGCTCTGGTCAGGAAGAATAAAGCTGTGAAACTAGTAGCGGCACCAAAAAAAAAAAGGGCCAGGGTCGCAGTGCCTAGCCCAGTGGTTGATCTCATAGAGGAGAACCCACCCTGACAATTTAGTGTACGGGTACCGATCAGAGAAGAGCAGGTAGTCGAACCCCAAGGTTCCGGGGGGCTACCACTCCACAACCCCATCTACCCCATTGATTTCCTGAACATTCGCATATCGCCACCTTGCAGCCACCAGCTACCATTCGCCACATCCATTTTTCGAAAACCCCACAATTCCACACCCTCCACTTCAACCAGCTGACCTAACAGGTAAAGAAGTGCAACCCAATCTATATATGGTTGACTCCAGCAACCGGCAGCCGCACCAGACGCCACCACAGTCACCACAGGACCAGTCAGCGAAATCTGTCGCCAGTGGACATCCTCTTCGTACACGGGCGCGAAATCAGGGTAACTTCAGTGCAGAAAGCATGGAAACATGGGGGACAGCCCAATTGTACCACTTTATTCAAAGAGCAGTACAGCAAGCCGAGAGACTTCACTTGGAGCTCCAGCAAAATTGCGAGCAACAACAACTACAAATTAGCATTCTTACTGAAGAGCGTGAACAGTTGAATACAGAGAAGGGGCAGTTACAGGAACAACTAGAGATGGTAACAAGAGTATTTCAGGACGTTTGGCCTACAGTAACGGCCAGCAACGGCCAAATACCAAAAGAGATACAGGAAACCGACGTAGTCAGGCGGGCAGTCCACATCCGAGTGGAATACTCAAACCTACATTAGGAAAATGAAGAACTCAAGGTAGCATTGGCAGCGCAACCAGTGTTACCCGACCCGGTGGTCGTATACTCAGCAAGAATATTAAAGAGGTAGAGCCAAGTCACGAAAATGCAAGAAGTTCTGAGCACTGCGGCAAGAGAAGCATACGACCTACTGAAGGTTCTACAGGAATGCTCGATGGCCCTTACTCTGAAGGCACAACCGGTCTCGCTACAACTGCACCAAATATCAAGACAGATCCAGGAGACCACGAACCCGACGGGACTCGACCAACTATATGCACAAGCAGACGTTTTGGAAGTCCAAATACAACAGATAGAAGAGAGATCAACGGCAGCCAAGAAAGCCCTCTGGGAGCTCTGACAGCCCATTAAAATCAATTCCCAAACAATGCAACAACTGGCCTCTGATGCCAATACTCAAATCACCACCGTGCTTGGTGACTTGCCACCTAATGCCGGAGAAGAAGTCGTCGAGAATATCACAGCTAAAACTGATGCGCTGATGTAAGGATGGCAACAGGCCATGACAACCTTTTAGGAACTCAAAGGAACATCAATCACAAAGGTCCTAGAGTTGGGACCATTATTTAGACAGCCGGAAGAAAGGAGGCAGGCAGAGAAGGGTGTAGGGCCGAGCGGACCCATGGAAGTAGAAATAGTGCAGGATGATTAACTCGGGGCGAGTCAATAGGATGTGGTCGAGGCCTGTTGAGGCCCTTGTTTTGAAAGTAAACAGCTTTTGAGTTATGGCTAGTACATGGCGGAATGCAACCACGGTAGGCATGGAGGTGTCAAGGTTGCAAAAGAGTAGAGGACAGGTGGCACAGTTGTTGCAGGAGCAAGCACAGGTGGCAGAAGAGCATGGAAGAAAACAAGTAATAGAATTCCCGATTAACAGAAAGAAACAGAATACAGTCGAGCGAAGAGAAAGGAGGAACATTCAATCGCGCTGGCAACAGATCAAATAGGCAGTCAACCAGCGAAAAGAGGGGTTGGTACAATCAGGGTCAGAAGACAAGAGCCATAGGAGAGCCCTGTGATGTTGTTATGTTCTCTATTCTTCTATATTTCTATATTTCTCTCTGTGCGATAGGACCATTTGTATTATGTTCCGTCTGAGCTCATGCTAAGGAGCTTTGTAATGTTCTGTTGTTGATGTTTGCTTTATAATACAATCAGGAGTTTCTATTCTAAGTATATGTTGTATTCTAGAATGAATGGTTTCGGTGGTGATTTTTAATTTTATATGTTATAAGTCTGAATGCATTTCTGAGAGATATCTTTGATGGAATGATGTGTTTGTTTAGACCTTCGTCGCAGCTCTGATTTCTTCACACCGATGACATTCTGTCGATACCGATCAATCCCCCATCTTAGTAAGGTCACGGCACGCCTCGAGTGAGACTCTCGGCTCTTCAAAGCAGGGTGAAAATGCCGGCGTGGTGCTAGACTACAGTGGACACACTTGTTGGCCCCTACCCTGAAACCCGGGTCTTCTCTACGAGACATGTTTCCTCGCCAACAATGTGCGCAATCCTTTATAGAATAGTACAGAGTCACGGATCACTTCAGCACAGATAAAGCATAACAGAACTAGATCAGATCTAAACAGTGCGTAATTACTTAAGAAGATTTATCAACCATCAATATGTATTAACAACCATAACATATATTCTCACGCAATGATCAATAAACAACACAGAAAACAATGTGATCTCAACAGAATAGAAATAGTAAATAACTCATATCAATAACACAGTAAGTTCGCCAAAATCCATCCTTTATATCAATTCAGATCCTTTCAATACATATCAAAACTTCCCTTACATTAACCCTTCAGCGCACATAGCCAACAAAAGCTTTTCAACCCAACCCAGACAGAAACCCTTCTCAATGTATTACAAATGCATACAGATTATAATCATCTATCAACTTGATTTTATTACTACTTTCCTTAGACTCGATCTATCATTTCTTATTCCTTTAGCACGCTACGGTTTACCCTTAAACCCATTTACATAAAAATTCGGGACTTTGACCCACCCCAAAGCCCCTTGACTCATTCACGCAGCTTGCATATACAAGACTTATACAAAATTATATCAAAAAGTGTGCCCTAGGGGACCCCGCTCTAACAGGCGTTGACCTAGGAAACTAGGAATTTGACCAAGTTTCTTTAGTAATCTTTCAAGGAAGTCTTGTTTGGATCTTCAATGGGATATGTTAGCATATTTCTTGATGATGGAAAAATTTCACAGGATTCGTCACGGGGCATTTTAGTATCAAGGATGGGAAAATGAGCATGGTGAAAAATTACTGTGTAACAAAGACCATGTTCACAAATGTGGAAACTTGTTAAGAAATTAATTCCAATAATCTCTGAGAATGCTTCAATAATTCCAAAAGGAGGTAAAGACATACACATATGGAAGGACGATATAATAGGACAGTCACCAATATCACATCAGAGAGAAATCCATCCTTTGATGGATTGGTTGAATAAAAATGGAATATCATAGCTGGAGCAGATCTCTAATTGGAGTCAAGAAAATGGAATTTGGACAGGTTGGAAATCTCCTCATATTCATCCAGCCCTATTTATCCAATGGGAAACCTTAACTCGCCTTTTAAAAGGTGTTTCCCAATCAAACAAGGTCAACGTGACACCTTTAGATGGAATGCAACTACAGGAGCATTCAGTGTTGAATCATGCTACATCAAGCTCCAAGATTAAGGGACATCTGTCTTGGCCCCTTTGGAAAGTAGTTTGGAAAACAAAGTCTCTTCCAAAAATAAGGATCTTCGTAGGGACTGTCCTAAAAGGTAAGACATTAAAAACTAATAATTTAAATAAGATTGGCATACTTGGACCTTCGAGATGCCCCACGTGCAATAGTGAGGAAGAAACCATAAATCACTTGTTTATCAGTTGTAATTTTGCAAAGGCTTGTTGGAATCTCCTCATCGGAGCTATGGAAATTAACTTAAAGTTCACCAAAAACACCAAGGACTTCTATTCAAATTGGAGGAACTTATTTCCTTACCCTTTTAAAAATAAGAATACTATTAAGATATTTTGGCTATGCTTATCTTCTTTTCTCATCTGGAAAATATGGCTCGCTAGAAATAAGCATATCTTTCAAGATATAAAATCAAATCCATGGAAAGTCCCTACCATGGCTTCGGCACTAGCATCTGAATTTATTTTTTCAAAAGGAGTTAAAAAAATTGACAATTCTCTCCTTCAAAATGAGGAAAGAACCCGAATATCTTTAGTTGTTGAAAGATAGATATATCCCCAAGCATAGATCATAAAAGCAACCCCCAACAATAAGTCTTGAAAAGTGATACTAAAGGAAGAAGAAATTCTCAAGTGGATCAGCACTCTTAAGCGTTCCTATATGTTTTTTGATGGGGCATCTAAATCCAACCCAGGTAGAGCTGGTGCAGGAGCCTATATTTTGATAAATGATAAAAATTCAAGTTTGGAATTCAGAAGGGGTCTTGGCACTGAAATAAAACAAAAACAAAAAAAAGCAGAAGCCTATGGAATTTTACTAGGATCTCACATTTTGAGGAGGGAAAATATAATGAACCGGGTCATTTTTGGAGACTCCTCCATAATCATCCAGCAAATGGTGAATAATACCATTCAAAATTATTCAGAGTTGGCACAAATCATTCTTCAAATTAGAGAAAATATGGTTAATCTAGGAAAATTCTCTTATTATCACATTTTGAGAGCCAACAACAAAAATGTGGATTCCTTGGAAAACAGAGCAGTTCTAAGGGATCAAGGTGAAGTCATAATAGATAACATTGTCACATTTCAAATCATCCCATAATTTTACTTCACATATCAGCATCAAATATCTTAAAGTTTGGAAATGCATCACTCAGAATCTGGTCATGGATTATATCCAATTATTTTATTCAACATCTCCTTGTTTTATCCCCTCTCTGTTTCCCTCTAAGATCCTCCTTTCCATTTCATATATTCTCCTGCCTTGTCCTAATTCCCTCTCAATTCTCCCACATGTTTTTCCTCTTCCTGTCATCCCTCCCCTTCCCTCTCTTCTTATACCTTCTTCTGCATTAACCTCTCTACAACGCTCCTTATATACATTTCTCCCATTTGTTGCGCACTGGATCATTGAGTGCATCCGCTCTACTCTTAATGTTGTTCCCTCCGCTATGATTGTTGTTCCCTCTACTCTAATTGTTTTTACCTCCGCTCTGATTATGGCTCTCTCTAATTTGATTGTTTTTCCCTCTACTCTACTCAAGCTTGCATATCCATGTTTGTTTCCTCTGTGATCTTTGATTGCTTCCTATGCCTGTGTTATAATGGTTCTGCCTTCTTCAGTAGCATGCCCACAGTGCATTGGAAACAAATCCAGGATTGAACATGTGAAGGACCTCCTTAATCAACTGAAGGAATAGAATCGAATTATACATCAGCAACAGTTTAGAAGAAAGAAATTCGTAAAATAAGTTGCATTTTTTTTAGTAATCAGTTCCAGCTAAGAAATGTAAGTTTATTTGTGTTTTGAAGTAGTTTTTTAGGATCTACAAATCCAACGTTGTTGGAGGAATTCCTTGCCCTGATGTAAAAGCACTGTACTATGATCCCAGTTGCTTTTTCCCGTCCTCCATTTTACTCTTTCATCAATGTTGTAAGCGCGAGCTTTCTTCCTTTTCGAACAATAATACAAATATCTGACATTGTTAAAAAAAAGTTAAAATTTTAAATAAAATGATGAATATGAAAGATAAAGGAGAATTAAATATCAATATTTAATTATTGTGGGTGAATGAAATTGAGGGGAGGGGATCTATTTAAAAAGTATTAGTACAACACTAGGGTTAGGTATTATGCTTGTGAATGAAATTATATTGTTTTTTTTGTTAATTGGGTTTTTCTAGTCCTTGGTTGCATTGTTTAGGTTTTTTTAAATAGTTTGGTGCTTTAAGGCCAACTCCATACCAAACCAACCAAAAATGGTTTAGAACACCTGATTGGAACAATTTTGTATCCAAAACAACGGATCAACCAATTCCACCAGTTCTGATTTAGATGGAAATGAGGAATTAATGTCTCTCTTAGTATAACCTCTAATATACACCATCATCATTGATCTGGACAAGGTTGATATCCATCGTCAAATCATGTACGTTGAGGAAAACAAAAGGATGGGACCCACCCATCCATTGGGTGAATACCAAATATAAATTAGGCTAGGTGGGCCCAAAGAAAAGAAAATGAAAATGAAATATTAAGAACAAGGGAGACGAGGGAAGAAAAATATAAGGAACGTGTGGCTAAGTGATAATAGGGAAACATAGATGTTGAAAATTTTCAAGATGAGGAACGATAGGATTTTTGTAGGTTTCACACTCCCCACTATTGTTGTCAAGCTTCAAATTGTGTTTGATGTTCTCAACGCCCAAGATCATGAAGAATCATTGTTTCGGCATAAGCCAAGTCATGGAATTGAATTTGTTGGTTTTTTTCGTGCGGCGCTTTTTGCCTCTTTCAAGATTGTTGATACTCCAAGTTTATTCAGTCATTTTTTTGGAGAATATTTTTCTTATCACCTTAGATCTGTAGTGATCTCTTAGGTATCATGCAGATCTAGCATCTAAAGATCTAGATTTTTTTTTCCATGCACCTCTAAATATTTGGACCTCGATCCTCACACTTCGCAGTTGTGTAATAGAACTGGTCGGTGGTTTCTAATCCAGTTTCAGCCTAAATCCCAGATCTAGACCCCTCATTAATTTTGAATCTAGAGGATTCTTTTCAAAATTTTGTGAAGACTCTAAATGGGAAATCATTCCTCTTAAAGGTTCGGTCTTTGGATCTAGTGAAATATCTAGAAAATAAGGTCCAGTATTACTTGGGTATACCAACAAGTCTACATAATATGATTCATTCAGGAAAATCTTTACAAGATACCAGCCATTTGAAAGACTATCGCATTGAATGTAACTCCACAATTTTCATAAATTTGAGGTTACGAGGTGGAGCTCCAAGAATGTGTAACCCAACTAGATCAACTTCTTCTAATAGAAATCCCAAGGGTCTAACCTCGTTTAAGGATGTCTGTTGGGGCCCTTGTTTTTGAAATCTTGGTTAGAACATTTTGAATTTTGAATAAAGGATGACCTTTGGAGTTGCGGCATGAAGACACATGGCAATCGCGACCGCGTCGCAACTACTAGGAGTCGCAAAGCTATCAAGGTGGCGCGGAAGCATGAGATAGCTGAAGAAAGAACACACACAAGTACAGATGAAGAAAACACACAGCAGAAGACAGAAAGCGGAACACGCAGATAACAGAAGAGAAGCTGGGAGTAGCTGAATAAAAGACACAGAGGAACTGATAGTCGCGATAGCGGGTGAATAAATAACAGTCACTCGGCTGAAAGGAAAAGAGAGAATGCTGCAGAGGTTGTGAGGCTCGCGACAGGAGAAGAAGCATAGAGTGACTGCGGGAAATCATGCATGACACTTCTATGGTTCCTAATCTTCTTTATTCTACCTTTCTGTTCCGTAAGACATCTGTATCAGAGTTGTAAGCTATCACTGAAAATGCTATGTAATCATGGGTTTAGCCAAGAGATTAATATAATGAAAGGTTGCTGTCTCAATAAGAGGTTTACATGCATGTAGTGTGGTTATGCTGGTTTAAAATTTTATTTGCTAATGTCTGAATGCTTCTTAAGTGCTCTTGCGTACATGACTCTATCTATATAATCGATGCATTGTCCATCATGAGTTGCGACTTTGTTCCTTGCCATTGATCTCATCCCCTTCTGCATGTGGTTGCGGCACGCCTCGGGTGAGACTCACTGCTCTCCGGAGTAGGGTGAAAATGCCGGTGTGATCCTAGACTACATCGGACCCATTTGTTGGCCACAACTCCTGAACCTGGGTCTTGTCCGCGAGACCTGACTTCTCGCCAACAAATGGTTCCGTTGCCGGGACCTGCATGTTCTGAGGGGAACTAGATCATGGTATCGAGGATTTTTGAAGGAGAGATACGGCGATGGTGGGATAATCATCTCGACCAATTCATTGCTCATCTAGCAGAGCTGACCAAGAAAAAGGAGGCGGCGATCAAGGAGCTCGTCCTTTTCTCTGATTTAGCCAGCGATACGTACGAAATATTCTGGGGAAAATTCCCCAGCGATCTCTACAATTGGTTGCGAAGGTTATAGACGAAGGTGCTTAGAGATGGCTCGCGGAAGATAAACCGCAGGTGGATACACGAGGATCTGGTAGCTCTGCATCGGTTGAGCACGGAGCTGACTCGTGCAGTGGATTTTTGGGTCGAAACCACGTTGGACGGCTATATTGTGGAGTTTTCTGCTGAGTGCTACCAACCCTTTTTGAAAGCTGAAGCTATTTTCCGTTCCAGGTTAAGAGGGAAGCTGCTCAAGGAGATTTCGCTGTGGATTAAAGCCCTGATGGTGGATGAAGGGTTGATGGAATTCCACAAAGCAAGTATGGAAGCGTAAACCTCCGGTGCTGGGGGAAGGGAGAAGGGACAGGTGCTACATAGAATGTGAAACGGGAAGTGGGGAATGGATGTTGAGGCCGCACGCAAGTTGAGGGAGCGACGTGCACATCGGCGGGCGCAGATCGCCGATAGGTGGCGAAAAAGGGTGATGCGGGATTTAAACCGACGGGAAGCGGCAATGAAGAACCAGAAGGAGGCGCCTCAGAGGATAGGAATTATGGATTTGGATACCCGGGAAGAAGATGGGACAATGGTGGAAGTGCGGCGGGTGCATGAGAGCCCAGCGACGCGAGGAAGAGAGATGGTGACTAACGAAGACGATGGAAAGATGCAGCCCGAAGAGAGTTCCGATGACGAATGGCACGACGTGATGCAGCGAATGTTTCAAGAGCAGACGGCACTCACCCCTCCAGGCAGCCCTACTTCCCACATTCTGCATGGCCAGGATCCCTACCTTCCCCTAGTACTGTATCAACCTTTAAGTAATATTTTCATTCAGTTACAAGCATTGAGTCAGTCATACAGTAGTTCATCAGCGTCAGTAACGTCCGGTAATAGCAGCGTTACTAGTAGTGTTGTATTCCCTAGTGGAACCGTTACGCAACCAGGACCTGGAGGATTTATCCTGGTCAATACTCCACAAGTACACATGGCTGGGTCTTTCACCTGGTATCCAGAGTTCTCTGGCCAGGGCAATGATGATGTAGAGCAACACTGGTATCTGTGCGAAGCCATCTGGAGGGCTCGGCAGACGCCAGATGCAGGGAAGTTAATAGAGTTCCAAACCACGCTCAGAGAGAGGGCTCTACGATGGTTTATCAAGTGGTCCGAGGCTCATCCTAACCCCGTAATTGCGAACGTAAAGCGGGATTTTGTCCACGAATTCAAGCTTCCCCAGACAGATCAGCAGGGCCTGTCCGAGCTGTGGGAAATAAAGCAGAAGGAAGGTGAGACCGCATGGGAGTTGATGCGGCAATTCAAGGACGCGATCGGGAAACTCAGCTACCCGATCGATCCAAACCACCAGAGGGACTAGTTCATCAAGGCTCTGCTTCGCTTGACACGAACCCCTCTCACTCAGCAGAAGATTGATAATATTCAGGACGCTTTGGAGCAGGCCATGAAGATTGAGGCCATGGCGGGCTACCCCCAGGAATACCGGGGGGGGCGGCCCCGCAAGATCCTTCTTTGATAGGGTTGCAACACCAGATCACCAGCTTGACTGAAAAGCTCAAGGAGCTCCAGCCGGTGAGACCAGCGAGGCCGAGTGTTTGGTGCACTCATTGCCTGGTTGAGGGCCACGTCGCAACCAAGTGTCCCCGGTTGCGTGGCGCAGGGGTAGGACCCTCGGTCGCAGCAATCCAGGGGGGTCCACCACCTGGTGGTGGCGCGGTGATGACTCCACAGGGGGTCTTCCAGCCACCACAGCCTTACGCGGGGTTCCAAACTCAACCGGGTTCCTCCACCACAGAGTACTGCGAGATTTGCCGAACGATGGGGCATCCTCCTCGGATGTGCCCGATATTACAGGAGTACTCCACTGTCCCAAACAATGTGTACTGCGAATTTTGTGTTTCCACGACTCACAACACTGAGCAGTGCAGGGCTCTCGCCGCACTTGCGGATCGGTTGGACCGCCCCTCCTATCGGGTGAACGAGGCCCCCAGGGGAAGAGGCGGTGGCATGCGGGGAGGCTGCACAGGAGGACGCGGTCCGCTAAAGTGTTATAACTGTGACCAGGAAGGTCACGTGGCTCGGGAATGTCCCCTTCCGCGACGACCTTGGTGCTCCCAGTGCCGGGTGAACACCCATGCCATAGAGGAATGTCCAGAGCTCATTAAGAAGTGGGAAGAATGGGCGAGGCAGAGGGGAGCGAATCTGATAAATTCGGAGCCGCGAGGGATCGCGGCCCCAGACATGCAAAATTTCGCGATCGTGACGAAGGGCAGTAAGAAAACGGGGGAGGATGCCCAAGGGAAGGATCCGGCACGGGTTGTTTGGTTGGCATCCCTGAAGCCGTTAATCAGGCCCGAGGACCAGAGGAAGTATTTCCAGGAGGCAGTTGAATCATTTGCCCAGCTGCGAGACACGGGAGGTCTAGAGGAGCCCGTGCTGCCAGAATCGAGGGCGCAGAGCGTCATAGGCACTGAGATTGGGGGCTGGCTCCAACTATTCCTTAAGATTGTTGACAATGCTGCGCTACGGTAGCAGCTCAAGCATGCTTTGGAAGGAGCACTGCAGGGGCGCACAGGACTTAGATATCCGGCGAACGCTGCCCCTCAATACGTGCAGTGCGTCAAGTGGAACAAGCAAAGAACAGGCAAAGAATTCCGGCTTAACACGCAGGTTGCGGGATTCCAAATCAGCGATACCATGCTGGATTTGGGGTCCGACGTCAACATCATGCCTCGGAAGACGTGGGAGGCCCTTGGAAGGCCACGGCTGGCCTCCTCACCAATCCAACTCAGGATGGCGAACCAGTACTGTATTCTGCCAATCGGCCGGCTCGAAGGTGTCGAGGTCGACATTGCGGGGGTAAAGACCTACACAGATTTTGAGGTTATTGATATTATGGGCGACAAGGATCCTTATTCTACCTTACTCAACATTGACTGGGCTTTTGATAATTACGCCATCATCGACCTCAAAAAGGAGCTTATGATCTTTGAGGACGGGGAAGTACGGGTCACGTAGCCCCTCGACCCGTATTAGGGCCCACGATATACGGAAATGGTGGACAATCGGGAGGATGCTCAGATGATGGACCACCTTTATCAGATGACTGCGGGGAAGCAGGAAGACTATATTAATCTGACCGCGACTGGTTCTGTCAGTTGGCGGAGTGTGCAGAGCTCGGAGCTCAGATCTGAACTCGCTTGGGAAGACTGGCAGCAAGGGGGGTATGAGACCACCATGCGGAGATGTGCTACCATTGCCCAAGTCCGCTGGGTGGGGACTGAGATCCGCGGATATCCCGCCCTGTCAAACATGCAAGCTGTCAATACTTTTATTACCAAAATGGAAGACAGAGTCCCCGATGAAAGTCGGGTGCCACTTTTGGACGTGGCCTTACAATCCACGTCGGCCCGGTGGTGGAAAAATCACCGCAACACTCTGTTGCGATGGGATTGCGTGGCGGATGCTCTACGGGTGCGCTTTAAAGAGGATGAAGGACCTCGCAGTATGCTTAAGTATCACGGAACTTCCGACCCGTGACACCATTTGCGGGCCTGTGAAGAGCAGTGGCGCAGCACCAGGTACCCTGAGGAGCTGTGGGTCCACAGGTTCATCCACTCCCTGGATACAATCCCCCAGGCCTGGTACCTGGAGGAAGAGCGGAAACGGGGAACCCGCTCTTGGCAGGAAGTCACGGACAAGTTCGTTCGGTGCTTCTCGTTCGAAGGGGAGACGGCGCAGGAGTCTCGGGCCCTACAGGCAGTCAAGGAGGTCTTGTTTTTCCGCCATCCCGAGCCCGACAGGGGCCCGGTGGTGTTCGGTCCTGAGGCCAGGCGCGAGTTGGTTTGCCAACGGATTGACGGAGATCCGGATGATAATAGTCTGGAGGACCTCAGGCACCTCTATTTTGACGAAAAGGAAGGCGAGCAGAACATTGATGAAGAGTCGACAACTGAAGGAGTCCATTTATAGCCACTGAAGACGACGAAGCTGAACATTGGAACAGCTGAGAAACCCAAGCTAGAAACAGTGGGCGATTACTGGGATGAGGAAACGACAAAAGAAATTTTCAGCCTCCTCCGGGAATACGAAGACTTGTTCCCGTCCTCGGTTGCAGACTTGAAGGGGATCAAGGGGGACCTTGGCGAAATGCGCATTGTGTTGAAACTGGACGCCAGGCCGGTCAAGCATCAGCCCTATCGGTTGAACCCCCGAGTCAAAGAAAAGGTCAAGATGGAGATCGACAAGATGCTGGCTGCAGGTCTCATCTTTCCAGTAGAAGAAGCAGAGTGGGTGAGTCCCATTGTCATTCAGAACAAGAAGGACAAAGCGGAGATACGTGTCTGTGTAGACTACCGGAGTCTGAACAATGCCTGCATCCACGATCCGTTTCCCACTCCTTTCAGCGATGAAGTTCTAGATCATGTGGCGGGAAACGAAGCCCATTCCTTCACTGATGCGTTTTCGAGCTACCATCAGGTGCGCATTGCCGAAGAAGACAAAGCAAAGACGACATTCACCACTAAGTGGGGATCATTCGCATACCACGTTATGCCGTTTGGTCTGAAGAATGCACCGGCTGTGTTTTCCTGGATTGTAATTGCTGCTTTCCGAGAGTACATTCACAAGTTCCTGGAAGTCTACATGGACGACTGGACCGTCTACAGCCTGTTGAAGAAACACGCCACCCTTTTGCGTATTATGTTTGACCGGTGTCGTCAGCTGCAGATCTCCTTGAACTTGAAGAAATGTATTTTTGCAGTTCCATTCGGCACACTCTTAGGCCATGTGGTGTGCAAGAAAGGGGTCTGTGTCAATCCCGCCAAGGTCGCGGTCATAGTTCACATGGAAGCCCCCGAAACTGTGAAGCAGTTGCGGGCACTGCTCGGGCACACAGGATATTACAGGCGGTTTAGCCGCAACTACGCAAAGATTACCGCCCCTTTGGAGAAACTGTTGCGGAAGTCAGAAGTATTCCAGTGGACGGAGGAGTGTAGGAAGGCCCTTGACACCTTGAAGGAGAAGTTGGCGACGGCGCCCATACTTGTTCATACCGACTGGGATAAGCAGTTCCATGTGCATATTGATGCTTCCAGTATTGCACTCGGAGTTGTCTTGGCGCAACCAGGAGAGACAACCGTCGACCATCCGGTCTATTTCGCCAGCCGCAAGCTATCGAATGCGGAGAAGAATTACACCACGACCGAGCGGGAGGCGCTGGCGATGGTGTACTCCCTCCAGAAGTTCCGCCACTATCTTCTGGGCGGCAAATTCAAATTCTTTACGGACCACTCTGCATTGAAGTATTTGGTGAATAAGCCTGTTTTGGAAGGATGGATCTGTCGCTGGCTTCTACTCTTCCAGGAATTCACGTTTGAGGTGATTGTCAAGCTCGGCAGGCTGAATGTCGGTCCCGATCATTTATCCCGGTTGGAGACGGGGGAGAACGAAGGCTCGTTGGACGATCAGCTGCCGGATGCCAACCTCTTCCGAGTCGAAGCAGTACCGGATTACTTGGCTGACATTGCCACTTATCTGACCACAGGACAATGCCCTCAGGATTACAACCCGCTCCAGAAACGCCACCTAGTTTTCCGGGTGGCCGACTACCAATTGATCGCGGGGCAGCTCTACAAACTGGGCCTCGATGAGGTGTTGCGCAGATGCGTCCTTGACCACGAACGGGAAGCGGTAATGTGGGAATGTCACAGCGGTGTTGCGGGAGGGCATGTGGGTGCGAAACCCACCGCAAGAAAGGTACTCCAAGCTGGCCTGTGGTGGCCGACAGTCCATGCTGACTGTAAGGCCTACGTGAAGCGATGCGATGTTTGCCAGCGGACAAGAAGGCCCTCTCTCCGGGACGAGCTTCCGCTACACCCAGTGCATGTGTTGCGGCCGTTCGAAAAGTGGGCTGTCGATTTTGTAGGTCCCATCGCCCCGGTCGCCAGACACTCCAAGGCCCGATACATCATTACCCCCACGGATTACCTCACCCGGTGGGCTGAGGCAGCGGCGGTATTCGACTGCTCGGTGGAGACAGCTACCTGGTTCATTTTTGAACACATCATCAGCCGGTTTGGCTGCCCACGAAGCTTAACCAGCGATCAGGGTACGCATTTCATTAATGCCACGGTCAAGTTTCTACTGGACAAATTTATGATTCAACATCATAAAAGCAGCCCATACCACCCGCAGGCCAATGGTACTGTGGAAGCATTTAACAAAATTCTTGAAAAAGGCTTTACTAAGATTTGCAATGCTCAGCGCGACGATTGGGACCTACTAGACCATGGTGAAACGCTTGACCAATCAGACGCCATTCCAGTTGGTGTATGGCCGGGAAGCTGTGATTCCCGCCAAGTTCACTATACCCAGTCTTTTAATCGCCACGTCTCTTCAGTTCTCGGAAGAGGAGTCACTTCGGGAACGCCTCCAGGAGCTACAGGAGCTGTATGAGGCCCGATTTCTGGCGAAATTCCACCAGAAGGTTCAGAAGGCCAGGTAGAAAGTGTGGCACGACCTCCACATCAAGAACAAAACCTTCCAAGTTGGCGGAAAAGTTCTCTTATATGATAGCCGGTTCCAGAAGTTTCCAGGCAAGCTCCAGATGCACTGGTTGGGACCCTACTTTTTCATCGAGATTCGCGACGCAGGAGCCGTTCGGTTGGCAAAGATGGACGGTACATTCCTCCCTGGGTGGGTGAATGGCACACGCCTGAAACCCTACCAGTAGTAAGTACCTTTCACTTCTCATCAATAACTCTCGCACCTGAGAGCACTCGTAGTGTAGCTTAGTCGAATAACTCTCCCACAATTGGGATGAGCATAGGGAGTCTTTTCCGTTCATAGGTAGTATGTCAATAACCGCTCAGTTGCGTGGGCCGCACCGCACCCAACTGTGGTCGGGGTGGTGCCTGTCCAGTGTGTCATCCTTGTAGGATCCGTACCAATCTCCGTGTCAGTCCAGCTCAGTCCACCCACGCAATTGTGTCAATCCGTAGGATCATCTAGATTTGCATCATTAATTACCATAATTGGCAGTAACCTTACCATAATCATTTGCCATCATCCGCAATTTCCTCAGTCGTCGCGTTCGCCCATTTCCCCATGCCGACGTCAGCAACTGTCAGATTACACACAGGCATGCGATCGATCGCACGATTATCGCAGGTAAGAAGGCCAGCAGGAATTAATTATCGTTATGAGGGTCTCATCAACTCCGCTCGTGCCAGGTGATGACATAACTTGCATGGAGACCAACAGCACGAGAATGCCGGACCAGTTCGACTTGGCAATTGCAGCGACACCAGAGCGGTTGAAGCCTCAAAACGCACAGCACCAAGATAGAAGCTCCAGGAGAATTCTCCAGGTTTACCAGCTCCATGCCAAAATGCCAAAGGCTCTCCTATCCGTTGTTGAACCAGCGATGGACAGTCGGATCCACAGAACAGAGTCGCTGGTTGGCAAATACGACAGTGCAGTGTTGATAGACGCCAACATGTCCGACCCGGTCGAATTCCCCTCCCTCCATTGGCAGACATATATGGAGCATCACTACATACCAGGCGGTAGCTCAGCCAACTGAATGCGACCAGAGTACAGGGGCCTCCAGCAATCGTCCCTGATGAGTTTAAGAACTCTCCCTGTCTTTGGGACTACATGACCGGCCCTGCAATGCACCTGGTTCCTCCTCAACCAAATTCAGAATGGGTCCTTGTGGCTAAAAAAGGAGATCCCCATCCACGTTGAAGATATTCATCACCTCACAGGGCTGTCCCTGAATGGCGCAGATGTCTCCGCTGCCGGTCAGACATCTTCTAAGCACGCACGAAAGACGAGTGATGCGGACCTCTATGCCAAATATGGCACTCGCCGAGGGGGGAAAGGCGCCAAAATTGATCTGATTAACAAGCCGGAGATTCGGTTCGCTTGCTATCTCATTGCTAGCAAGACAATGCGGCATTATACCAAAGGCGAATGCACCTTGGATACCATTTCCATTGCGGAGCACTGTGTCCAAGGGACCAGGCTGAATTGGTGTTCTTTCGTGCTCAAAGAACTGTTCGCGGCATGCGAAGAAAATTATAAGCGCACCACTAGTTTCATCTATGGTTACCTGATTGTAGCTTTTGCCATGTGGAAATGGCGCACTCCTCATATCTGGATGCCAGCAGAAACTACCGCGAGCCAGCCCCTCGCGATGAAATTCACCCCGTGGCAGGTGTCCCCTGACCCCAGCACTAAACAGGTGAATGCGGAAGTGTTTCGGTCTTGGTACGGGCTAATGATAGATGTGGTGGCTAGCCAGCAACGGGTGCCCAAGAACCTGTTGGACGATTATAGCGAGTAGGTATGGTTCGGGGTAAGCCACAGGCACACTTACCTTCGCCCCACTTGCGTGCTGGAAGCCACCTTCCACATGACGCCGCTCAAATTCCAGCTGGACGACGCTACCTTCCACCGCGAGGTCTGTTCATGGCCGGGGGTCATAAAGCACATCTGCGACGGGATCCCCAGATACAACTTTGAGCGGATGCTACCGGCGCAACGGCCTGCCGGGACGGGCGCGGCAGGGCAATCACAGGCCGCGGCAGGACCTTCTCCGGATGCGGCCGGGTCCTCACAGGCCGTGGCAGGACCTTCTCAGAATGCAATCGGGCCCTCACAGGAACTCCCCAAACCACTGGTCCCCGTCGTCCAACACTTCAATTCTCAGGTACGAAATTTCAACGTGGCAACCCAGCCCCTTTGTTTCCTTTATTTTCTGAATTCCAGCTCAGTCGTTCTCTTTCTCCTTCCCATACTGCCCCTCTCACTTCTCCCATCCCTGCCAACTTATTCACTTCTACCAGCCCCATCATCACCCCAATGGGCGAAACGGGCCTGGGACCTGATCAATTAGATCCCCCTCCAACCAAGCGGGCCCGCACCACTGTCATTGATCCGGTGGTGGACCTTAATAATGACGATCCGCCACCCACTCCATTCACAGGGACATTAGTTCCGAAGGAACCCCTTATCGACCCATCAAAATTCATCAATATTCGTCTCCCCCATACCTCCACCACACCGTCCACCGCTCCCTCCACCGTCCATCCACCTGCCACTTCATCCGTTCCGTCAAACTCATCTGCCACTGTATCTGACCCCCTTATCTGGGAACTCTTTAGAGGAGACCACGGGGCTGAAGTCACCTCTAGTACTTCGGCCGTAGTACCATCAGTCGACCCCGTGGCCACACCCCAGGGTTCTTTCTCTACTATATTTACCCGGCTGGCCAACGTTGGGGCTGACTCGGTCGAGGCTCCGCCTAAGCATGCTGACCCTCCCCCCACAGGCCAGACCACTCAGCAAGAACGGCCAGATTCCGACATGGGCACCTCAACGCAGCAATAGACACCGGTGTCCCCTCCTGAGAATTCCAACAGATCAGTGGCCAGTGGACAACCTTTGCAGGAGCGCATGCCGGAGCAGGGCGCTTCCGGCACCGCCAACGTAGAAACATGGGGTACAGCCCAGTTGTACCTATTCATTAAGAGGGCAGCCCTGCAGGCCGAACAGCTTCATTCGGAGCTGCAGCAGCGGTGCGATGAGCAGCACCACCAGATCATGGCGCTTACTGAACAACGCGACCAGCTGACCAAGGAGAAGGCCTACCTGCAGGAGCAGATCGTCGTTGTCACTCATGCGTTCTCATACCTATGGCCCGCTGTAAGGGCTCACCATGCCCCACTTCCTGCCAATATATCGGATGACACTGTAGCCGTCCAGGCTTACCACATTCGGTCTGCCTTCACTGGTCTACGCAGGAAGAATCAGGAACTTCAAACGGCGTTAGTCGCATGGCCCGCGCTCCCCGACCCACAGATTGTATACTCTGAACAGGTGGCCGCCAAGCAGACCCAGGCAGCTCACATGCAAGCGACCCTTCACTCGACCTCCTGCGGAGTCTGCAGGAGTGTTCACTCGCCCTCATGGTCAAAACGCAGCCCATCTCCGCCCAGCTGCAACAGATTTCCAGGGAAATTCAGGAGACCGCGGATCCCGCGCGATTATATCAACTATATTTCTAGGCGGATGAGCTTGAGGTTCAACTGCACCAGACCGAGGCCAACTCAGTAATGGCCAAGCAGATAATTCGGGAAATTCGTCCGCCCATTCAAGCCAGTGCCAAATCAATCCAACAGCTAGCTGCGGAGGCCGAGATCCAGCTTACCACGATGTTCGGGGCTATCCCGGCGAACATAGAGGAGGCCGCTGCCACCAGGATCACTGAGGAAGCAGACTCGCTCATGCAGGGATGGCAGCAAGCTGTGTCGGACTTCACCGGGCTCAGAGCTATAGCGCTCCGCAGGGTCCCGGAGTTGGGGCCCTTGTTTGAACAGCCGCCTGGAGGCGCACAGTAAGAACATGCACGAGACGAAGGCACACAGGCTGAATAGGGCACGGGATCCAGTGGGGCAATGGAGGTGGAAACTGTCATTTGTGATTGACTCGGGGATGAGTCAAAGAACTGTGGTCGGGGCCTGTTGGGGCCATTGTTTTTGAAATCTTGGTTAGAACATTTTGAATTTTGAATAAAGGATGACCTTTGGAGTTGCGACATGAAGACACATGGCAATCGCAACCGCGTCGCAACTACCAGGAGTCGCGAAGCTATCAAGGTGGCGCGGAAGCATGAGATAGCTGAAGAAAGAACACACACAAGTACAGATGAAGAAAACATACAGCAGAAGACAGAAAGTGGACCACACAGATAACAGGAGAGAAGCTGGAAGCAGTAGAAGAAAGACACAAGGAGGAACTGATAGTCGCGATAGTGGGTGAATAAATAGCAGTCACCCGGCTGAAAGAAAGAGGGAATGTTGCAGAGGTTGCGAGGCTCGTGACAGGAGAAGAAGCACAGAGCGACTGCGGGAAATCATGCATGACATTTCTGTGGTTCCTAATCTTCTCTATTCTACCTTTCTGTTCTATAAGTCATTTGTATCATAGTTGTAAGCTATCGCTGAGAATGCTATGTAATCATGAGCTTGGCCAAGAGATTAATATAATGAAAGGTTGTTGTCTCAATGTGAGGTTTACATGCATGTAATGTGTTTATGCTGGTTTTAAAATTTTATTTTCTTAATACCTGAATGCTTCTTACGTGCTCTTGCGTACATGACTCTATCTATGTAATCGATACATTGTCCATAATGAGTTGCGGCTCTGTCCCTTGCCATTGATCTAATCCCCTTCTGCATGTGGTTGCGGCATGCCTCGGGTGAGACTCTCTGCTCTCCGGAGTAGGGTGAAAATGCTGGCGTAATCCTAGACTACATCGGACTCCTTTGTTGGCCACAACTCCTGAACCTGGGTCTTGTCCGCGAGACCTGACTTCTCGCCAACAATGTCATGAAAAGGAATGTTGGTACATCAGATGGAAAATCCCCAAATCTGTCAATTCTAGGTCCTCACCTTGTTGAACAATTGAAAAAAGTACCAGATATGTCAACAAATTTACTAAAATTAAGTGGTTTTTTTATATCCCTCCAAGCCAGAGTTCTTGTCTATAGATTTAATGGTTTCTAGCCCATGATCTAAATCAGTGGGTTTCCTCCAATTGGACCAATAAATGTGATATCTACCTATGTGCGAAGGGGTTTTTTGTGGTACAATTTGATAGTCAAGAATATTTTGGATTTGTTTTAAACGAGGGACCGTGGTTTTTTAGAAGGGAGGGACTCTTCATAACTCCATGGTTTCTACCTTTTGATGCTACAATGATGGTAGTTACAAATATGTCAATATCGATAACGCTACATAATCTTCCCCTCCCTTTCTGGCACCACCAAGTTTTAGAAGGTATTGGAAACACATTGCGGAGGTTTCTGTAAATGCATCAAGAAAGAACGGAAAAAGGTATTTTTTCCTTTGCCATGATATGCGTAGAGATAGACCTTAGTAAAGGTCTACCAAATCACATCCATCTAGTTCATAAATATTTTAAGTGGACTCAATAGTCATATTTTGAAAATACGACTTTTAGGTGTTGAATTTTTCTTCAGACATGGCATTTATAAAATACTTGTCCTCAAGGAAAACGAAGGACAGAAAAGATCCCAAAATCAAAAAAATTGGAAATTTATAGATCCACAAGTTTCAGAATATGAAGATGAAGAAATGGGAGAGAATCATTTAAAAAAAAAGATCAAAATCCACAAGGCTCCCAAGAAAAGAAGGGAGAAACGAAGCAGACTAATTCTGAAAGTCACGTCGAGAAAGGAAATGTTTTAGTAGTGATCCAAGTTCTAGAAAAATAGCATGAGGAAATATGTAGCAGCCAAGGAGCAGAAGGAACAAAGAAAACACATATATATGAGAGTTTTGACTCAGATAAAGAAGAGACATTAAAATTTGAAGGAGAAGAAATGGCCATAGTAATTTCCAACCCAAATTCTGGGGGCTGGAAAAAAGTGAAAAAGAGGAAAAGTGAAAAAGAGAAACTCAGATTCTCTAGGTAAATGTAATTTTGGTTTGGGAAATTTTGTATGTGATGAGTGCAGGTAGTTATGCCACTAAGTGTGCGTTAAGCACATACATAATGTAATTTTATTTTTTAATAGAATTACAAGTTTTTTTCTTCATAAAAAAATACATCAGGGCAACGCTAGGTAGCGTTGTGTGATAGCATGGCATCACCCAAAGGTTCCATGTGGACCATGATGCGATGTCAAATGCAACATCAATATTCCTAAATTAGCACCGCTAATTGGAATATTTGATTTTTAACATAGTTTTGCCGACTATAGTTAATTATTAAATAAAAGTGAGAAAAGAGGGGTCAACTCACTTAAATAAAATAAAGTGTTTCCCTAGTAGATGCAATGTTGTAACTTAAGGGGGGAGCCAAGGGGGGCCACACACCACGTGGAGGAGCCAATGAGAGAGAGGACGTTGGTTTTGGAGGGAAACCAATGCTATAAAAGGTGGAGGAGCCTCCTCATTTGGGCATTCTTGTTGTTGATGATATTTGAGCTAGACTTCTGTCTTCTTGAGCACGCTGGCTGTTTAGCCTGTCTGCAGCACTGTTTAGTGCGACTGAGTGTCTCCGGTCGGAGATCTCACCCTTAGCCCCGGGGGATTTCGAGTGTGCTCGGGCAAGGTCTTTCCTACACTTTTCAGCGGAGGTTTTGGTTGTTGTTTTGCGGAGGAGCTAGGCTTCTTTTGGTGACTGCGCAGCCCCTAGGAGAGAGGACGCAGTTCTTGGTGGAGGGGTGCTATTGCGGGGTTTTCTGCAGGAGATTCAGTGTTATTCGGTGTGGAGGTTCAGTATTTATCAGTTGGAGAGTTTCCTGAGGAGTTTGTGGCTCCATCTCAGTATATTTCCTTTGGCATCTGCGCTGGGCCTGGAGGGACAGCGTTTTTCCTTGAGGAGGGTTTCTGGGGTGATTTTCGGAGGTGGTCCATTTTGTTCATGGTTTCTGGGTTTTGTCCGGAGCAGTGAGTACAGGTGATCTACAGATTTTCAGCTCATTCCGGCGAGGGGATCAGCCCCTAGTCCCAGTTCATTCCAGCAGCAGCAGTTTACGACAATTTCCTCCAGCAGCTGGGACGCAGTTTCTGTAGCAGCCATTTCCTGTTTCTGAGAGGGTTCTTCACTTGCCTTGTGCAAGGATAGGTGCTCTTATTCTGATTATCCATTGTACCCATTTATATTCTCAGATTAATAAAATGGCTTAGTATTCCTGGCATTTTATGTGTACTTGCTTTATGTTCTATTTCCGGCATTTTTCTATATAGTTGTATGCTTGTATTGCTGTCTATTTCCTATTCGGGATATTACAGTGGTATCAGAGCATAATTCTGGCTCAGCCTGTGGTCTATGACATCGGGAAAGAGATCATGCAGAGGTTTGCTGGAATTTTGGAGAGCAATAGCAGTTGCAGTACCAAAAACGAAATTGGAAAAAGGGCCAAAATATAAAGGGTCAAATTTTGAAGGTTGGAATTAGAAGAAAATTTTTCTGGGTTTTTCTGGGTTTTGGGCAAGGATCACCTTCCCAAATTCCTAGAATTTTCTGAGTAGTTTTCAGTGGGTAAATCGGAGGTCGAAATCAAGCAGTAGTATGGTTTTGCAGCAGCCGTGCAGTTTCTGAGGAGCCTGTAGACACATAGCAGAAAGAGCCGATGGCAGGTGATGATGATGAGAGGAGATTTAGAGAGGCGCTCCTCCAACACATGCAGGATGTGTCACAGAGACTCACTGCGCTGGATAGGCAGTGGGAAACCCCAAGGGGTTTTCAGATTGGTGGGGGATCAGGCACATCCCACCATTTGCCGGAGCATGATGCCACTCAGCATATGCCATCACATACACCCACACGTCCTACCATGCCCACTTTTCTGGATGAGGACGCAGGGGCAGCAGCACAGCGAGAGCCGGAACTGGGCCACATGGGTGACTATTTTGCAGAGTACCAGGCATACGGGCAGGAGTTCATGGAGGCTCTCTCGTTCAGAGACTTTGTCCAGCTCCAGCGTGATAGTAGACCTCACAACTTTCACAGAGGGAACAGGCGCTCACATGATGGGGGCTTACAGCGCACAGTGGACAGATTCCATCTACCGACATTTGACGGGTCATCCAGGCGCTCAGCAAAGGCTTGGGTGGACAAGTTGGATACCTCTTTCCAGCTTGACCGAGTATCGGAGAGGGAAACCATTAAAATGGTTACCTCGCACTTGGAGGATGAGGGAACACAGGGTTGCAGGGAGTCTGAGGTTACACCTAGTGTGACACGGGAT
>JAXQQM020071084.1:0-81773 GCA_034641835.2 Pinus albicaulis
TCATTTCTCCCTTCTCCTTTTTTCCCTTAACCACATTCCCTCAACCCGTTATATTTTTCTCCCCGCCTTAACACCCCATCATGCAACCTCAACCGTAGATCTATAAATATCAACGGTCGTCACCACCCCTTTAACCCTTTGATCACTTGAATAACATACATCCATTCGCCCTTACAATAAATCTCACCATTGATTCATTTAAATCCAACGAATCTCTGTTAACCTGACATCCAACCCCGCCAGACCCACCTCCCACTATTCAAATGCCCATCCATTCATTGCTTGCCACCTGGCCCCCACTAAAGCATCGCCCAAGCATCTTTCCATCCATCGCGCTCTCCCGTAGCTGTTGGATCTTTCCCCCAGATCCAACGGTCTACGTTTATTTTCACGCAATTTTTGCCGCCCCAGTTTAATAATCAAACATCGTGTGAGACCGCTGGTTTTGAAAAATCCATGCATCTCCTTTTAATCGGATCACATTCCCTTCGAGTAAAACTACTTACCACTCATTTGCCCCGGGAAAATCGCCGATGGTTTTCATGAAACCATTTTTTCATTCCGCGCCATTATTTGATTTTTAAACCATTCCTTTCATATTTCTGCCTCCCTCCACGCATTTTCCCTCTGTATCAATGCTCTTCTGCCTTCTCCAGCCTCTGCAAGCAGTCTTTCCAACCTCACAGGTTTTAATAACATGTTTTATTGGATTTTTGCAGGTTTTATGATGGTTTTAAAGGCGGAAACCCTGTCTATAGCCCACAAAGGGACAGAGCCAAAGATTATCATCTCTAAGGAAAAATCATGACAAAAAGGGGCTGCCAGTTTTTATCTCATGGTTTGGTCAGTGCTATGTGAGCGCTGGTTATACCATTGAACCCTCCAATGCACTTAAAGCCACCTTTACATAGTGAAGAAGGAAAAATAGTGAAGACAAAGGTTAGAGATTAAAGGATTAAAACAAAGATGAAAGGTTAAAGGTTTAATCGACATTTTAAGGGTAAATACATAGTTTGAAGGTTAAAAATAGAGGATTAAAGAAAAATTCATCGAATATTTAAGGATAAAGGGTTAAATACATAAATATGGAAGATTAAGAAGCTTAACCCTACAATGAAGACTGAAAGCCAAAGAAAAAGGGATATTTAACAATGAATACAGTTAGCAGAAAATTTTAAGGGCTTCAAAGATGATTACAAAGGCCCAAAAGCAATATCAAGGCCTAATTAGGGTTTAAAAGTGATAAGGTAGACAGATCAGCAGAAGAAAGGCTTTAAATGCCAAATATCAGAAGCCTTTACTTCTTTGGAGACCAAAAATGCCACCTACAGACCTATTTCCTCAAAAGAATACAAATTGATTGCACAGTCAGAGATATTTGCCAAAGACAACTCATAATTAATTGCCAGCCTACCAAGAGCCCTCAAAGTCAACAATAGTGACTGAAGTTGATGAAATTTAATGTAATAATCAATTAGCGAGTTAAAACATTTGAAAACTTCTCCATTTGGCCTCCCAAAGGCTGAAAAACATTTACTTTGTATTAATTAAACAATTAGACCCTCCTTTCACTCCACCTCCTCAATTAATTTATAAATATGATATGAGGATCCTAGTATTATTGTTGGTTGCATACTTATTGAATGTAAATAGCTTTGAGGTTGTTGAAGCTCTGTTTTGTAATTGAAGAAAGATAGGCTGAGATGAGAAGTTTTGAAGCTGTAAAATACCCACTGGACTTGAAGATTGTAACTGGTTTGAACATCAAATATACAAGCTAATTTATGGGATCCTAGTCTATGTCAATGGTGATGTTTTTCTTACCATAAATTGTGTTTTTCTCATGTTTTCCATACTGTCCATTTTCTCTGATAAAGAACAACAAATATAGATTAGGATTTACTGCAAAGTACCCTATTTCTCACTGATAAATCTTTATCTTTATGTTTTTTGCTAATTATTGCTTTGAGGATAATTCAATAGAGTATAACCAGTGAAGTGTGTGGTGAGCCCATGTTTCCTAAGTACAACTTGAGATATTGTCTTTGAAAGTTCTTGATAAGTTTGCTAAGCAAATTTGAACTAGGGAAGTCTATGGTTAGCCCTGTCCTCTAGTTTATCTCCAACGGTAGCTTTGAAAATTTCCCTAACAGTATGCTGAAAGCAGGATAGGTTCAAAGTCCTTACCTGATCTTAAGCTAACCTTTGTTATCTCATATGTTTTCTATTTTCTGAGGGTAATCTGTTAGGTTGTTGAATTACTGTTTGAAAAGAGTGCTTATTAAAAGTTTGCCCAAAGAAGTCTATGGTATGCCCTGTCCTTTGGCTTGCTTCAAACAGTTACTTTAAAAAGCTTTTCTTGTTTAGTGAAGTTAATAGATTATTAAATCGTTATTATTTTTGCTTCTTTCACCACTTCTTAATGTTTCATACCATAAATCAACTTAAAGAGATCTGTTGACATAGACGACTTGCCCCATAGAACACTCTTGAAACCTGTCATCCAATTAAACCATTTTTATGACTCCATAGCCCAATGGAATGACACTGTTTCTTACCTATCCTATCAGCTGAACCATTTTCTACCTACTCACACCTTTACCCATCAAAAGACTTCCTTCATTTTAATGATATTCATCCCAACCAAAACAAACAAAAACCTTGTGCTTTATAACTAGCCTAATATTATATCATAAGCCTTAAAGATCATATCTTTGAAAACACTTATATAGAGAGGTCCCTCTCTGAATCCATGAGGGCTAGATCTTAGGATTCCAAAGTGGTTTTGATGTAGGCTCTGCAGCATTTGTTCTTGCCAATCTTGCAAACTACGGAGACCTAATAGAGTGGTGACCATACTGGGGATATTATTGAGTAATAGATAACTTCACAACTCAACTAACCCCCATTTTTAAATGAATCAATTGTCACCAAGACTGGTTATTATTGGTTGTTGATGGTGAACAACAACCAAAACTTAAAAAACAAGTAAAAAATCCTTCACCTGGCGACTCCATTGGTATTCAGTAGGCCTGCTAACCCCACTGGTTTTTCCTAAGACCCCAAGTGAATTACATCTTGTACATCCTTAAGACCTCAAAAAACCCAGAACATTTTAGATTAATATTTAAATAAATCAATGGTGGTGGACCATAAAACATTTTACCTTCAAAAAGTTAAAAATTTCCACCTAGCAACTCCACAACTCCCAAAAGACCAAATGACCCCACTGGTAGAAGACTTTGAACTGGTTGACTAGATACAATAACCTCTTTTCTGATTTACAAACATGGATTCAGATGCAAACCCAGAAGAAAAACTATTTACCAAGATGGAAAGAATGTTGTATATGTTTGGAAAAATAATGGATAGGTATAAGGCTAATTTAAATATTGAGGATCTAGAGCAGCCCATGCTTTTTCCAAATCAAGAACAAAATCAACCACTACAAGATCTAGACAATGAGCAAGACATGTATGATGATCAAGACTTTATAGAATATGATGAGCAAGGTTACAGAGAAAACAATGAGGAAGGTTGTCTAGAAATTCCTGATTGCTTACCTATATCTTGTACTATGCTATTAAGAGAACTTCACAACCGAATTTCAAAAAATAATAGTGAACAGTACTTTGAGGAAACAAGTAGCCACTTAGAAAATGCAAAATTTGATATGGAAGAAGAACCAACACATATAGGGACTATCCCTCTATATTACAACTCATTTCAGATTACACAAGAAGAGTGGCATATTGATAATGTAGAAGAAACAACTCATGAACCTTGTATCCAAACTAAGTGTCATAATAATCATGAGGAATTGTTTGAAACATAATAAGATCAGGAGATTGTAGAAAATCCTCAAGGTTTCCCTGCAAGCACAAGTGAAGATCCCCTAGAAGAGGCTCAAGAAGACATCCAGCCTCAAAACCAGTTAACACAAGAGAAAGAGGACTGCTATACTTCTGTCCAAAGCCAAATCAAAATACCTCCTCCTTTGACAGAAGAAGAAATTGATCAAATATTAAACAAACAACCAGCCCTCCAAACTTCATCTGAACAAAACACTTCTTCTCATCTACCTACTAAACCTTGTGGTCTTGAAAAAGAAAATAAGCTTGTAGAACAACTTAAAGAAAAACAAATTGATAACCCAATATGTTTGATTGGTGAAATTGTTTATACTAATGATTGTATAATTTTTGATCAGTCTGATGATGATAATGAGCTGTAAACATAAACTAATCATGCAGGGAAACCAACAGTTGATTGGTGTCATGAACTTCACTATCATCAGCTTGAAAGCAGCAATCAACCAATCCAATCCATCATAAATAGCTTTCACATAATTGGGAAACAACAATCTATCAATTGTAATGTTGAGATTGAAAAGAAAGAGGAATTTCTTGAGTAGGATGAGGATAAAGAACCTTCTCCTGAAGGGGTTGGGGTAATAAAAGATACCCCTGCTCAAGAATATGATGATTTCTTCACAGAATACAGTCCACTGAATCAGAGTATACCAGGACTACAAGAGGATAGCACTTCCAAATATGATGAGTCCTCCAGTTCAGATAACAATGAAGATAAGGAAAATATTCTTTCTCAAAAGAATCTTGATCTTGATCCAATGGAGGAAAAGGTAATCCTAGTTGAAAACTGTCTTTCAAATACTCACAACCAGGTATTATTCCAAGATCCCTATGCTGATTTTTTGAAGACATCTGGAAAGGGAATAAATATTTTTAGCAGCAGTGTATTACCCAAAGCAAGAATTTTTTTTAACACTGCTGCTAAAGAACACGCGAGATGGGAGTGGCCCTTTTTTTTATCTAACATGCTCAAAGAGATGAGAAAAGATCAATCATGCAATCATCTGATTGACTGGATGTATTGGAAAAGAGAATTTGTCAACTAAACATGTAAATATTTCAGAGTTAGAATAGGTTAGGTAGGAAAGCAATAAAACTCTCCCTTTGAGCACTTAGTTAGTATTTTGTTTTGTGCTTTGAAAAAATAAAAATTGAAAAAAGAGAAAAATATAAAAACAATAGAAAAAGATAAAAAGAGAAAAAGAGGGCAGAAATAAAACAAGAAAGGTACAACCCCATACCAAAAAAGGAAGATAAAATCTGAAAGTGTGCAAGCTTAAATGCCACTACCAAGAAAAACACTGCTATTTAGTCATACAGCCTAATCATGGCTAGATAGATTTCAATTTACTACTGATACGTTAATGAATCCAATTAGCCAAAAAATTTAATCTTGTCTTATCAGTAGATTATATTAGGATAGAAAGAATGGCTCTAATCAGAACAAAATCTGAGCCAAAGAAGAAGAGAACTGGTTCAAACATGCTTAAAATCTAAACCAAGAAAGACTAGAAAAGAATAGCTCTAAAAAGATCAAAACCAGAGCTAAAAGAAAGAATGAAGGATGTTTTTTGTTTGTAAGATCTTAAGCCTTCACAGTTTTGTTTTAAATTTCTGCAAATAAAGTCTATGTGCAGCTTGTACATACAGGCATAGACACCATGACAAATTAGACAGTATAATCCTGATTTGACTGTGTTTAAATTTTTGTTTTAGAAAATAGAGAATAAAATCTACTAGACAGTTTAATCCTGAATGATAGTAGCTTAGGTAGAGAATTTATGAGTTCAACAGTTTAATCTGAACTCATGGAAGAAATAAGGGTAGATTTAGACTAGTTTCTTGCTTTCAATAAAAGAATAAAATGTTGATGAAAAAGGTTTGCAAGTCCAAGTGCACCTTATGAAGAATTTTTTTTTTAGGAAAATAGGCTGTGTAGGTAGAATGTTTTGGGAGAAATTTGTTTTCTGATATGAAATACTGATCATCTTTCTAAGTAGCATGATCAAAGAAGAAGAGGTTGTCAATGGATTAAAGCACAGGTCTGCATCCCAGAGATCAATTTCTGAAGTTCTTGACACCTCCAAGGAGCTGCCATCCCCTAGTGGAGCCATTGTTAGCCATCAGTAAATTTTTTGTCATAGCAAATGATGGCTAAAACAGGTCTTAAGCCTTCAAGAGATTATTTTCATAGAAAATTTCTCATTCTTGAAGCCTTCTGATGTTGTCTAAACTCAAAAAATAATCTTCACTGCTGTCTCATTCATAAATTCACCAAGAAACTATCCAGAAACCCTGCTGATATAAAAAAAGAACTGTTTCCCAAAAGTTCCATTTTCATCATTTCATTCCCTCCCATTTCATCCTCATAAAATGCCTATATCACTCATTTTCCCCTTTTTTCATCCTCCATTTCCCTTTGAAAAATCCTTTGTTTCTTTCTCATTTTCCCTTCATTATCCTCAAAGAACCTTCAAAAATGCCTTTTAAACTCATAAAACCCATTTTTGTGTTTAAAAACCCTTCCTTTTAACTATCGTAACTTGAAAAACCATGAAAACCCACAAAAAACACATAAAAATATTTGAAAACCTCTTCCTCCCCTTTTAGGCCTTAAGCCCCCTTGGCTTAAGCTCAGTTTCCCTTATCCGCCATAAAACCAAGGTGTTGCGACCAAGTGCCTGGCCACTAGCCCCTCTTTCTCCACCCCCAGTCCCTTACTCCTTCACAGGACCATTGCCCACCGCTTTCCCTTAAGCCCCTCCCCTTACCTTTATTCTACCATCGCTTCCTTTGTTTTCTCCCCCTCCCTACTTGGAAAATTCTGCATGAATCCTAGCTATAGATCTATATGATTCGGCGGCGCGGATTCATTTCCCCCTTCTCCTTTTTTCCCTTAACCACGTTCCCCTGTCTCGTTATATTTTTCTCCCCACCTTAACACCCCATCATGCAACCTCCACCATAGATCTATAAAGATAAACGGTCGTCACCGCCCCTTTCACCCTATGATCACCTGATTAACACACATCCATTTTCCCTTACAATAAATCTCACCGTTGATTAATTTAAATCCAACGACTCTCCATTAACCCGACATACAACCCTACCAGACCCACCTCCCACTATTCAAACGCCCATCCATTCATTTCTTGCCACCTGGCCCCCACTAAAGCATCGCCCGAGCATCTTTCCATTCGTCTCGCTCTCCTGTAGTCGTTGGATCTTCCCCCCCAGATCCAACGGTCTACATTTATTTTCGCGCAATTTTTGTTGCCATGGTTTAACAATCAAACATTGCGCGAGACCACTGGTTTTGCAAAAGCCATGGGTCTCCTTTTAATTGGATCACGTTCCCTCCGAGTAAAACTACTTACCACTCATTTGCCGCGTGAAAACCGCCGACGATTTTCACAAAACCATTTTTTAATTCTGCACCATTATTTAATTTTTAAACCATTCCTTTCATATTTCTACCTCCCTCCATGCATTTTCCCTCTGTCTCAATGTTCTTCTGCCTTCTCCAGCCTCTGCAAGAAGTCTTGCCAACCTCGTAGGTTTTAATAACATGTTTTATTGGATTTTTGCAGGTTTTATGATGGTTTAAAAGGCAGAAACCCTGTCTACAACCCACAAAGGGACAGAGCCAAAGGTTATCATCTCTAAGGCCAAATCACGAAGAAAAGGAGCTGCCAGGTTTCATCTCATGGTTTTGTCAGTGATGTGTAAGTGCTGGTTATACCATTGAACCCTCCAATGCACTTAAAGCAACCTGTACATAGCGAAGAAGGAAAAACAATGAAGAAAGGTTAGAGATTAAAGGATTAAAACAAAGATGAAAGGTTAAACGTTTAATCCGACAGTTTAAGGGTAAATACACAGTTTGAAGGTTAAAAATAGAGGATTAAAGAAAAATTCATCGAATATTCAAGGATAAAGGGTTAAATACATAAAGATGGAAGATTAAGTAGTTTAACCCTACAATGAAGACCGAAAGCCAAAGAAAAAGGGATATTTAATAGTGAATACAGTGAGCAGAAAATTTTAAGGACTTCAAAGATGATTACAGAGGCCCAAAAGCAATACCAAGGCCTAATTAGGGTTTAAAGGTTATAAGGCAAACATATCAGTAGAAGAAAGGCTTTAAATTCCAAATATCAAAATCCTTTACTTCTCTGGAGACCATAAATGCCACCTACAGACCTATTTCCTCAAAGGAATACAAATTGATTGCACAATTAGAGATATTTTCCAAAGACAACTCAGAATTAATTTCCAGCCTACCAAGAGCCCCCAAAGTCAACAAAAGTGACTGAAGTTGACGAAATTTAATGTAATAATCAATTAGTAGATTTAAAACATTTTGAAAACTTCTCCATTTGGCCTCCCAAAGGCTGAGAAACATTTTCTCTGTATTAATTGAACAATTAGACCCTCCTTTCACTCCACCTCCTCAATTAATTTATAAATATGATATGAGGAGCCTAGTATTATTTTTGGTTGCATACTTATTGAATGTAAATAGCTTTGAGGCTGCTGAAGCTCTGTTTTGTAATTAAAGAAAGATAGGCTGAGATGAGAAGTTTTGAAGTTGTAAAAGACCCACTGGACTTGAAGATTGTAACTGGTTTGAACATCAAATACACAAGATGATTTATGGGATCCTGGTATATGTCAATGGTGATGGTTTTCTTACCATAAATTGTGTTTTTCTCATGTTTTCCATACTGTCCATTTTCTCTGATAAAGAAAAACAAATATAGATTAGGATTTACTGCAAAGTACCCTATTTCTCACTAATAAATATTTATCTTTATGTTTTCTGCTAATTTTTGCTTTGAGGATAATTCAATAGAGTATAACCAGTGAAGTGTGTGGTGAGCCCATGTTTCTCGAGTACAACTTGAGATATTGTCTTTGAAATTTCTTGATAAGTCTGCTAAGAAAATTTGAACTAGGGAAGTCTATGGTTAGCCCTGTCCTCTAGTTTATCTCCAACAGTAGCTTTGAAAAGTTCCCTAAGAGTATGTTGAAAGCAAGATAGGTTCAAAGTCCTTACCTGATCTTAAGATACCCTTTGTTATCTTATATGTTTTCTATTTTCTGAAGGTAATCTGTTAGGTTGCTGAATTGTTGTCTGAAAAGTGTGCTTTATTAAAAGTTTGTGATGGCGGGATTACCCCGCTCAACCCACAATCTTCACTCTCTTGTGCATATAAAACTACATTTCAAGTTTTAGCCCCAATAATTTTAAATCTGGGCAATTTCACACAATTGATGTGGAAGCACTTTCCTTCATTGCTGGTTATCAAACCACCCAACTCATAATTCTCATCTACTTGCGGAGGATTCACCTTCGATCAATGGTAAAAACCATATAATAAGAACCATTTCATGATATTTGAATTAACATTCGAATAACATTTCAATTTTCAACTCTAAGGTCAAAACTATTACCTTGACTCATCTCATGCATAGTCGAATTACCATTCAAATAATACAATGACCCAAAGAATTAAACTTTCATTCTTACCTTCATGGAAGTTCTATTTAAATTTCAAACTTTATTGTTGAACCCATTATGTAAGGGTCCCTAGCATATCAATCATCATATACAGTGCTTAGTTTCTTAGCATTCATGGAACATTTCATTTCATAAATCGTTGACTTTGGTTAAACCAATACATCAAGGCATATAGTAACATAACCTTTCGGGCCCACGAAACCAATGTTCAACAAACAATTATTAATTAGGATAAATGCTCACCATACCTTGCATTATATTTCATGCAACTTTGAAAACGATTACCTTTGGATCTTCCACCCTTAAGATCGAACTCAAATCATGTTCCTTTCATCACAGAGCCTTAACACAAAAATAATGCGTGATATAAGTATTTTTATATACCTAATGTGTCAAAAAATGATTGGATCGCGTTGATAAATTTGAAAACTGCTTCTTGGCAAATTGGCATGCGATACTGGTGGTATTCTCCACAATTCTGCTCAACAAAAAACTTCAATTTCTAAACGCATTGAAACCGGGCTCCAATAGACTTTTGAGTCGATTCCAAACCAAAGATCAATTGCTCTTTTCAGAACTTGTCCTATCCACCTAAATGCTATGAATTGACCTCACTTATATCAATTTAAACAACATTATAAATCAATCTCAAAGGAAAATGAGTTTCGATTCCAGCAAACAGAGCTTCTACTTCAACTGATATCACTCTTTTCAAACCGAGCCTTCCACGCTGATTCAAACATATTAAGTGTCAAAGATTTAGAAGCTGGGTTCTTCATAAAAATATTAAACCCTCATCGATTTCCTTTGATGTCTTCACACAGGTTAAGACACAGGAAATTTATACATAGAAATCATGTATTCAAATGTGTTAAGCTCTGTATATAATGCTACCGCCCTCTCTCTTGTTTATGAACCATCAAATTATGAATCGATTCAATCAATTTCAGCAAAGGAATCGGTTTGATCCTTATAGACTTGTAACCAAAGTTTAAAATGCTTAAATAAACAGAGACTATGTTTCAATTAACATAATAAAACTCTTCAGCCTCTCTTGAATTTTCTATACATAAATCAATTCAATCAATTTCTCAACGTCATATGCGAATCAAACAAATCACGAAGGTGGAATCCTCCTTTTAATACTTCCTATGAATCAATTCATTTCGAAATGCCTCCAACCAATTTATGCCTCAATGCATACAATTCACACATTCCTGTGATTAGTTCACAGAGTTCACACAATTCACACCAGTACACCATAACTCAGAAATGGAGTATAAACTCAGAAATTAAACCTCCATATTAAAACAATATTTACATGGAAAAATTTCCCTTCAGGTCTGATTTTCAATTCGATGGCCCTTCTATCCTCTTACTCTTCCTCTTGAATAGCTCTCTCCCTAGGCATATCTGCTTAATGCCTTTTAGGCTTACATTTATACAATAAAATAATGAATCGATTCAGCTCTTCTAACAACTCAACAAAACTCTTAAAATTCCAGATTTCCTAAATCTAGACTAAATCCCTAGATTTTCTGAAGCTGACTCTTCACATTCCTAACTAATTGAATTTCCCTATTCTCTACTCATTTGAGAGCAGTCACAATTCTCTCCACATTTAATTAAAATTAATTAAAACCCACTAAATTCATTACATAAAATATGACCCTCTTGAAAACTAAAAACCCCTAAGTTTAACAAAATTGCATGGAATTTTTTTTAGCCTAATGGCCCTGCATCACACTCCCAAGGTTAAAATTAATCATGATCTCCTGATCATGTGCTCTTAAAAATTTTCCTCCTGGGTCCCATACTAAATCCATCAGCTGCATTATTCTTCAACTACACACTTCCAGGTTTCCATACTTTGTTCTGCAACTTGCCTCTAGCCATGCTTTCACAATCTCTTCTTGTCTTTCCTTGGCTAAAATTCTTCTGCTTTTTTGTTGCTGTCTCTTGCTTCTGAGACACCTTCATCATCAGTCCTCTGATGCTTTCAATCTACATGTACAGCTTATCTTCTGGCTATAAATTCCTCTGCCCACTGCTGTTGGTTTCAATTTCTGTTGCTGCCAACATTGATGTTGCTGTTGTCAATGTTGCCTCACCGATTGTTGCTAACATTGTTTTTACTCCTGCAAATGTCACCCCACATGCTGCTTCAGCTGCCACCATAGATGTTGTTGATGCCAATGTTGCTTCAGCTGTTACCTCCCTGATTGTTACTGCCTCCCAATCTTCCTGAATATCTCTTAAGATATCTCCCTCTGCAACAATTTTATTCTGCTCATTTCCTACAAATTTATCTTCAAAAGATAAATTATCATTTAATTCTCTATCTGCAGTAACATACTCATTCAGTATACTAGTAAGCATAATCAAATTTTGCAAACTAGTATCTACTCCTCTCACAACTTCAGGCAATTTTACTCTAGTGTCTGCAATTCCTTCCTCTTGTATAATTGTTTCCAGCAAACATTTCATCCATCTCTTCTGTACTTGTTTCACATCCTCAATATGCTACAATTCAGCATCTTGTTCTTCTTCTTTGACAGTCTTCAGTAATTTTCCTTCACATTCTTGATTGATTCTGGTAATCAAATCAATATCTTCAAGAATTGTATCCTCATCCTCTATTAGAATAGAATTCTGATTTTCCATCACTGTAGCAGTTCCACAAGTCTGTCCTCCAATCTTCTCTTGGCTATTCAACCAAGCCAACTCCTCCTTGTCACCAATGGTAACAAGTTTCTGCATGACTTTTTCACTGTCCTTCACTACAATCCCAAGCGATGGACTGTCTCCTGCAATACTTGTAAGCACAATCAAATTGTCAGTTTCAAAATCACAAGACCCAATGGTCTCAATTGATGATCCAGTCACCAATTCTCCTCTCTGCAGTTCCAAGCCGTCTTCAATACTCAAAAAATCTTCGCTATATTTCTCCTCAGCTTCTAGAGTTATCTCCACTATTCCAATCACCATGTTAAAATGATGATCCTTCAGTATGTTTTCAACTAACATAGTTTCCTTCTTATTAACTTTCCTGACATTTCCATTTGTTGTTCTTATTTTCTTGCATAATTAACGCATGAACCTTCAACACTAAAATTACAAGGTCTCAATACCTCTTCCTCCTCTGACAACACATCAGTATGTTGTTCTGATTTTCCTTCCAATTCCTCTGTCAGCACATCAGTATGCTGATTTGCATCCCCCATGACACTGTCAGCTAGTCTCTCCTTCTTTCCATCATCTTCTTCATGAACACTATTCATGAAGACCTTCCTGCCTTGCTTCCTTAGCAAATTATCCTGTGCATAGGTCCTCTATTTCTCCAATTCTCTTCTTTGAAAATCCAACCTTCTATATAATTCAACAACTTCAATTGGAGTAGATTTTGGGAACCTCACACAATCGTTTATACCTCCATTTGTTCTTGACCGATCATCAGATGGTCCTTCATCTCTTGCCTCGATATTCTCATTAGACTCCTTTGTCTTTAATTCCTCCTGAGATATTGCTATCTCAGCATTGACCTGAACATATTTCAGATTCAATTTCTCCTCCTCAACAAACTTTAAAGCTTGTTCATCTCCCTGTGATGTACCTGCAAACATACACAACTCTTTAGTTTTAAAACCATAAGAATTTTTAGTCTCGGTTGCTTCATTTATCAGTGCCTCAGACTGATCCTCTTCTTTTGTAGAACCTGTAATCACCTCACAATTGTCAGATTCAAAAATACAAGGCTTTATATCATCCAGCTGATCTAGACTTGTCCAATAACTCAGGAAATCATCAATGATTTTCTCTTTAGCAAGACAAGCTTCTTGCTGTCTTAAACCTTCACCATGATTCACAAGATCTTTTGCAGATCTCCATTCTTCATCTGTACTCTGTTATGCTTCACAAATAGAAACTTCTCTTCTCAACTCAGCTGCTCTAAGTTCTGCACATTCCAACTGTACATTCCTCCTCTGTTCAAGCTTCCTTAGCTTTTCTGCAAACTGCATGTTCTCTTGTTGTTCTCTTCTCTGTTGTAGCCTTGGCCACTTTACTCTCTTCTTAATGAGCCAACCAACTCTCTAGATTTCCTCTATCATCATCTTCAGTTTGTTAAACTATTCTCTGAGCTCAACTACCTCTTTCTCATATTCTTCATCAGTCAATTTCTTCCTCATGCCATTTGTCCTGGCATATTCTTTCTCTTTTCTGTTGTGGCCTCTTTCTGAACATCTGCTATCTCTTCTATGACTATCAATAGTCATCCTTTTCTCCATCATGAGTTCCTCACTCATCAGTTGCACCAAGCCTCTGCAACAACAAGCTCTCCTGCTGCCAATTACCTCACCAATCCTTTCCTCCAGATCTGGGCTTTTGGTAAGTACTAGTTCTCCTTTTGCTGGAACCTTTTGAGCACTCTCTTTTTCTCTCTCTAGGCTTCACTCTGCAACTTTTAGAACTCATTCAACCTCTATTGAATTTCCTCAAGGTTTTGCCACACTTTCTTCTTCACCTTAGAATCCTCTGTTGGACTCTTTCATCACTGCTCTCAAAGCTGTGATCTGCTTTTGCTGAGATTTCTTCAATTTCCTGCAATCTAAATTCTGCAAACAATTATTCAACCCAGAGTTAAACAATGCTCATCAACTCACCTTCTCTTGAGAACACTGCAATTATTCTCCCTATCCAACCTTTAACTGAATATCAGGTTCACTGCCATCACCATCAAAACTCTTTCTTCACTTTCTGCAACCATAATTCTGCAAACATATATTTCAAATCAGATTTAAAATTATTTTACCTGCAAGATCCCTGCATGATATTGTTCTTCATTCATTCAGTTTTTCAAATCTCTGTTCACTGCAATTATGTGCACCTTTGCATATCAGATTTTAGAATCTGATCTTCTTTCTTCTCTCATCACACATTCAGATTTAATTACAAAAAAAAAAATCCTTTACTTCAAACAGAGCCTTTCCTGCTCTGATAACACTTGATGGCGGGATTGTTGGAAATACTGAGAGGGGGGGGGTGAAGCAGTATTTCTTTAAATTAGAGCATTAGTTAATCTTAAATTGTTATTAGTGTTTGTACAATGATAGCAGCAAACAAGAGGAACACAAATGCACACAGTTTTTAAGGTGGAAACCCACTCCGGGACAAAAACTGCCTAATGCTTTTCTAATAATTCTTTTCAACTCCAATTGAAAATAAAGCTGCAAATCTAGAAAAGAATTCTTCTCCAGATCCCACTGGATGGACGCTCCAACGCCCAAGATTCTTCAGTAGTCACTGAATGGATGCCCCAACACCCAATGAGCTACAACTCACCCTAGCACCACCCTACCACCCTATAGAAGAATAAAATAAGAATGGACTCCCGTACCAAGGAAAATGGTCCACTTTATAATGATATAGAATGATGTAGAAGAAGAAGATATACTAGACCATAACCCCAAGTTTGACACAAACACCTAATGATGATCCTAGACCTCCCAACGATGCCTCTTCAACCCTTGACAGATAGATACTAGTACAATTTGTACAATAATGTATTTACAATGACTAGGTACAATGATACCTTTACAATGATTGTATGCAGTGCTGCCCACTTGAAGACTTTATATGATGAACTTCTTGTTGCTGTTATGCACCTTGAATGTTTCTCTTTTCATGCTACCCTCTGCTGCACCTTTCTTTTCTTTTCTGCCATAGAAATTCTGGTCCTTTGCAACCCTTGACAACACATGATCTAGCTTTTTATTGCCTTCTAGGAGCTCGATATTGAATCTGGTGTATCTCTGTCATTTCATATCCTAAATATTTGATTTTCGGTCCTGTAGTATTCCTCTGAGTCATATTTCCAATGCCACAGGTCTGACCTAATTTGGATTCTTGAAGAGAGAGTTATACCCAATCTCTCACAATGCCCTAATTATGGACTGTTTCAGAAGAGTGTACTTGTATGGCATGCCACGTATCACTGTTTCTTCATTTGTTTCTGAAATTGATAGAGAGAACATTACAGGCTATGTACTATCTGTCATTTTTTACGGAATTCCAATCCGATACTCAGAGAGAGAGTTATGATGATTTGACCAAGGTCACTTCTTTGGGATGAATTTCAGGAGCCTACAAAAACCTTTACTTCCACGGATCATATCTCCAAAAATATTGCGCAACTTGATCTAAATTTTTTACTGCAGCTTCCTCAGGATTTTGGCTTTGCCTCATACAAATTTCAGCTTCTGAGCATTCGTATAAAAAACGTTAGAGTGAAAATGCCACGATGACCTGTTTCAGATGGCCGAATCCCTTGCCTAAGGAGGAAATGAAGATCACAATATATATGAATGCTTAAGTTGAGAGGGGCTTCAAAAAGTGAATGTGGGAGGGATTTTAGGAGTATAAAAAATATTAATTATGACTTTTCAATGACCCATGCCCCAACCCCATGGGGTTTTAGCCCACTAACTCGGGTACAAACTTCAAACATGAATATCTCTCAAACCGTGAAGAATTACATGGCATGCCATATATCAACGGAAACATCTCGACAAGAAGAAACCATCAAAATCATTATTGACCCAGAATATATTAATTTGGTAGGTCAAAATTCCCATGCAATATTGGGTTAGCCCCTGAAGCTGCTTGGGTTGATATCAATGACAACCGCTGATCAACAAGGATTACCCACTCAACCCACATCATACTATTAGTTCATATATAAAATGAAATTTCATTTAAAATCCACAATCTTCAATCTCTTGTGCATATGAATTGCATTTCAAGTTTAGTCCCAAATAATTTTAAATCTGGGTAATTTCACAACATGCAGAAGCTTCTTATTTCACATCTGATAGTTATAAAAAAGGCATACGACCCATATTCTTATTCTCTTATGCGAAAGTTTTGAATTTCATTTTCATTCATCAAATTTGGAAAATTTGATTAATGAAATCACAATGCTTTAAAAAGTCATTTAAATAATATCAGCTCCCTTCAAGATGTTATAAATCCTTGAATTCAATTCGTTTAAGAAAACAACTCAAAATCCTTTGGATATATAATACTTTGGCATATGAGTAGAGATTAAACTTGTCATCATAGTATTAAAATACTTATGAATAAATATTTCAATCCCTTTGAACAAATATCAAACCATAAGACTATAACGTTAACCCCAATTAACGTTAAGAACATGAGTTTGTTTTACGTTGGATTTTTCATGGGTCCCACACATTCAATCTTCAACTCTTATGTATTAAATAAATAATTATCACTGCCAAAATCGCTGGGCCATACCTCAATTAACTCCTGTGCAGCTTTGAAATCGAGCACCCTGGGATCTTCTGCCTTCAAGATCGAACGCAAACCATGTGGGCTTCATCACAGAGCTTTAGCATTCCAAAATTATGTGATATGTGTAGTTTTATACACATGACGTGTTAGCAAATAATTGGATCACTTTCTTTTTTTGAAAACCACTCCCGAGCTCCAGAAGCACGCAAGACCAGTGGTTTACTCACACAAAACAACTTATTCAAAAACTTCAATTTCTGAGTGCATTGAATTTGGGTTTCAACTGACTTCTGATTTGATTCAAACCAGAGTCAATCGCTCTTTTCAGAAATCGTCCTATCCGCCTAAACACTGTGAATTGACCTCACTGCTATCAATTTAAACAACGTTATAAATCAATCTCAAAGGAAAATGAGTTTTGATTCTAGCAAAAAGAGCTTCTACTTCAACTGATATCGCTCTTTTCAAACCGAGCCTTCCACACTGATTCAAACATATTAAGTGTCAAAGATTTAGAAGCTAGGTTATTAAACCCTCATCGATTTCCTTTGATGTCTTCACACAGGTTAAGACGCAGGCAATTTATACATAGAAATCATGTATTCAAATGTGTTAAGCTCTGTATATAATGCTACCGCCCTCTCTCTTGTTTATGAAACATTGAATTGTGAATCGATTCAATCGATTTCAGCAAAGGAACCGGTTCGATCCTTATAGACTTGTAACCAGATTTTAAAATGCTTAAATAAACAGAGACTATGTTTCAATTAACAGAATAAAACTCTCCAACCGCTATTGACTTTTCTTTACAGAAATCAATTCAATCAATTTCTCAACATCATATGCGAATCAAACAAATCACGAAGGTGGAATCCTCCTTTTAATACTTCCTATGAATCAATTCATTTTTAAATGCCTCAAACCAATTTGTGCCTCAATGCATAAAATTCACACATTCATGTGATTAATTCACAGAGTTCACACAATTTTCACTAGTACACCATAACTCAGAAATGGAGTATAAACTCAAAAAATAAACGTCCGTATTAAAATAGTATTTACATGGAAAAATTTCCCTTCAGGCCTGATTTTCAATTTGATGGCCCTTCTATCCTCCTACTCTGCCTCTTGAATAGCTATCTCCCCAAATCTATCTTCTTAATGCCTTTTAGGCTTACATTTATACAAGAAAATAATGAATCGATTCAGCTCCTCTAACAACTCAACGAAACTCTTAAAATTCCAGATTTCTTAAATCTAGACTAAATCCCCAGATTTTATGAAGCTGGCTCTTCACATTTCTGACTAATCGAATTTCCCTTTTCTCCACTCATTCGAGAGCAGTTACAATTCTCTTGACATTTAATTAAAATTAATTAAAACCCACTAAATTCATTACGTAAAATATAACCCTCTTGAAAACTAAAAACCCCTAAGTCTAACAAAATTGCATGGAATTTGTTTTAGCCTAATGCCCCTGCATCACCTTCTCATGTTCCCATAGAGCTTTTATCCTCTTAAAATTTGTCTTTTCACCAGCATGCCTTCTTTCTCTCTTCCTTAGTCTATCAATTTCATAATTTGTTGATCTCAACTTTTGTTCCATTTCTTCATAGCTAGTTTTTTCTATCTGAGTGGAAAGTACTCTGTCTTTGTCACCTTCAGGTATTAGTGATGAAAGGTCTATGAATTCTTCCTGAACAGTGGAAGCTTCCTCTGTTTCTCCTAATTCCACATCGTACTCTTGCATATTTTTAGATTTTCTGGTTAAAGGCTTTCTTGGCTTAAACACAAATGCTGCAACCTCATCCTCAAATTCCAGCTTCTTAGAAGATTTCGTCTTCTTAGGTTTTCCTTCATCAAATCTTATGAAATCTGCCTGTACCAAAGGGGATTCTTCAATATCATTGGCTTCTAAAATATCATTTAAGTTACCCTTTAAGCTTGGACTTTCTTCTGAGATCACTGATTTACCTTTCTCCTTTGCAATTTGACTTCTAGTCAATCTCCTTTGAACTAGTTTATTAGCTGACTGTTCTTGTGTCATTTCTCTAACTTCAACTATCTTTTCTTTTGTAGGTTGAGGAGTCTCAAGACTAACCACTGATGCTTTACTCACTTGCTCTTTCACCTGCTTTCTTGGTTTTAGTTTGACAAATATTTTTGACCTGGTCACTACAGGCTTACTGGTTTCTGCTGGTTGGGTTTCTTTAGCCTTGGGGCTAATGCCTAAACCTTGGTTTTCCACTCCAAAACCACATAAAAACAAAAATGAAGACCATTCTTTGTGGATATTTTGAAGTTCATGTAAAACTATCAGTTTAATTAGGCCATGATGGAAAAGGGAAGTTTCACATCCTTGAGTTTTCAATTGCACTTTATCTGCCATCTTAGCTATACTTCGATACATGAAGAAAGGCAAATCTAAAGAAATCATGCCAATAAAATGAAATAGGAGTTTAAAATGATATGAATACACTTTATGATATCTTCCCTCACAGGTAAAATACATTTTAATGCTGAAGCAAGTTGGCATAGATGTCTTTGATGTAATTCCTTGGAGTTGCCTTGGTTAAATTTGTTTCTGCAAACTCTGGCTTCAAAAATACCTTACATGGTTCCATATCAAATTTGAAATTTTTGAACCATCTATCTTGCCCCCTAGGAATCTCTGTCACCAAAGCTATGATCTCAGGGTTGACTACCAAATTTAGAATTCCAATTTTTGTATTTGAGCCAGTGAAATGAAGAGAAAATTCCTTTGACACTTGACTGTGTCCTCCCTGCAATTTTTCACAAAATCTCCAACACCTTGTTTTCTTGAAAGCCTCCATCACTGATTTATCTTTGACTAGGGCCTCTGTGCTTTCAAGCTCTGTTCTTAAACAATGACCAGACCTGTGATTTTTTCTTTCTTCTGTCATCTTTGACTCTGAATTTCTGTAACAAAATAGCCTCGCTTGAATTTCTATTTATCAGCCTCGGTTGCCAATGATAGTCAGCCTCGCTTGCTAATGGTGATCAGCGTCGCTTGCAAAATCGTTGAGAGAAGCTATGGTAAGAGATTACCATGATCTTAGCATTCAAAGACAATTTTCTTGAGTGCTTGCATGCAAACTACAATATGAAACCAACCAATCCTTTCGAATTTGAAATTACCTATCATGATGACCCCTATATTCGAAATGATGAAATTGAATGGTTGCATGCCTTAGAAATGACTTCTAACTGACACCTAATGATGACAAATTAACGGAATCTGACTGGATTGGTGATTTGACAAGACTTGCTATGAATCTATGATTTCGTAGCGCATTTAGTTCAATTTCAGGGTTTTGCGCTACAAAAATAGAAACATTTTCGTAGCGCAAAACAGACTTTTTACACTATCTGCGCTACGAAAATGTGGTTTCATGGCTAATTCAATTTTTTTTTCAAATGGTTTGAAATTTGACTTCTAAAAAGGGTTGTGTGACCTTTGAAACATGAATGAAGTTTTTTAATCGCTATTTGGACACAAAAATGATACTTTGAGACTCTAACCCTATCACCTACCCTTTAAAACATAAAATTATCGTAACACCTATCTAAGACCATTAATAGAAATGATGTAAATTGTCCAAGTTTAGAAAAAAACTTTTATGGTGATAACATTTGTTTTGAAATTTAGTCAAATTTCCACAATCATCACATCTTTTACCACCAACACATTTATTTTCGTAAAATAGTTCATCACTTTGTCTTTCACATAGAATTTGAGATATGAAATCATTGCAGAGTGGAAGGGGGAGGCAAGGTGAATCTTTCCAAAATGTTCTACCAAAATTAAGGAATGTGTCATAATATAACTCAAATTCCATATGATAATGACAACAACGAGTGTCACATACATTGATAGGTTTTACATACCATGGTTTTTGTTGAACAAAAGCATTGATTGAGACATGAATTTCACGATCCTCTTCTTTGAACATGTTGAAAAAATCTATCTGAGTGGTTTCCAAGAAATGTTTTTCATATTGTTCCTACTGATTTCGTGCTATTATTCTTCGCATCACATCCCTTGCATTTGGTGAAACACATGAATTTTTCTTCCAATATTCATATATTTTTTTTTAACATTTTATCCAAGTCTATCTTTTTATGTTTTCCTACAAATATCTCTCCAACAAGCGTGTTCATCATTTACATCTATTTGCAACCGAAATTTTCGATGTTTGTGCAAAGTTTTTCGTGAGGTTCCTAATGCTCATGCCATAGATTTTACCAAGCGATTCTCTTTAGTACTTGATGAAACCACTGCCATATGTATTTCTCTACGTACAACTGAAACATTTTTCTGTCTAGATCTTCTAATTGAATTTATAACACTATTTATATTTTGTATCACATTTTCCTTCATTTTTTTTTAATCTTTGGTTGATTTTCGAATACCCAATAAAGTCATAGCTTCTTTTAATTTCCTTAATAATAGGATACCTTTCAACATTTGGGCTTGAACTGTCACTTCTTCCTTTATGAAATACTTATCAAAAATGCGGTTAACACGATATCGTATATAATGGTCAGCTTTTTTATCTCCATATGTGTGAGTGTCAACATTTTCTAACAAATCATCATCGACATTGATTTCATCTGTACATATTCAAATGAATAGTACATAATAAGTTTACATATTCAATAAATAACTAAATTAATAAATATATGTATAATTTCAATAATGCATGCATGTGTTCAATATATATATATATATATATATATATATATATATATATACCTTGTGATTCAATTTCTTCACTTGAATTTCTTTCAACATTTTCACCATCTTCAATCATTGGTTCAATATCTCTTTCACTTTCTCTTTCAAAATTTTGTATCTCATCATTAATGTTTTGAGGAATATCTCTCTTTGTTTACATTGCAAAATATTTTTCAAATTAGTTCATCAAATAAAAATTAGGCTTCACATTTTACACTAGGAAAATTTTAAATATATCAAACTCATAATATTTATAGTTACATACCTGCTTCAACTTCTAGTTGAGGTTGATTTTCCCCTTCAATATTTGAGGGTGCTTCTATATTTCTTTTGCGAGATTGTCTCATCTCTTCTCAACATTCCTCAGGGTCTCTTTTTCGATCATATTCTCTCGTACAATTCCTTCGATTTCCCATGATAATAGAGTATGAAGTTCAAAAAATTTCCTTCAAAAATTTAGACAAAAACTCAATTAAAAAAAACATCACAAAAGATCTAATTTAAAAAAAAAAAACTCATTTTAAAAATTTTGCAAAAAATACATACTTCAATCCAAAACACTTCTTTTAAAAAATCGGAGAAAAAAATGTCTTATAAAAATGAAACGAAGTTCAAAATATCTCCTTCTAAGTCCTACAAAAAAAATTCAATTAAAATGTTAGACAAAAACTCATTTTAAAAAATCATTGTAAAATATTTACTTCAACCCAAAACATGTACTCTAAAAAAATGTCACTTCAAAAAACGCCTCCAAAAAATGCCCATTGAAAATTAATTCCAACTTCTTAAGAAATGCCACTTTAAAAAATACTTCAAAAAACCCTCTAAAAAAATATCACTTTAAAAAATACTTCCAAAAATGTCCAAAAAATTTCCTTTGAATATTAAGCCTAAAAAGAGTCCTTTCAAAAGTAAACCCAAATCCATACCTTCAAAAACAATGAAAATTAAGCACAAATCCATACTTTCAAAAAAAATGAAGCCCAAAAAACATCCAAAAAATGTATTACATACCTCCAAAAAATGTTCTTTGAATGTACATCCAAGAAAATTCCTTCAACCCAAAACAATCATTTGCAAAAATGTTCTTTGAATGTACCTCCAAGAAAATTCCTTAAACCCAAAACAATTCTTTGCAAAATCAAACCAAGACCTTTGTAAAATCAGACAAAATGTGCGAAAATCTGCGAAAATAATGAATGATTTTGCGGAAATTTATATTGTCGCGAAATGTTTTTTTGGAGGGGCTGCGTGGTATTTTCCAACTGACGGAAAATTGGGTAAAAGCTCGGCTGAACTTTTATAAAAAAATTTGACCGAACTTTTATTTCATTAGACTTGACGGGTCGTCAACGCAAAAAACAATTTGGCTGAACTTTTTTTAAGAGTTCAGTCGAACTAACGCATTAGCAATTACACAGAACCAAGCTCTGAATACGTATCTTCAAATTTGGACTGATTAAACTCCATCAAACATTCTGAATTAGCTTTCGGAACAAAGACAAGCATTTTTAGAATTGAATCTACTTTCAGGAAATATAACTTTTATGGAATTTCATAAATATTTACTAATTGTAATTAATTTTGTAATAAAATGTGTGCAAACAATTTATGAAGGTCATTATGATTCAGTGAAATCAGAATTCTGTATCTTCCAAAATACATTGTAAAAAAAAATTGAAAAATTTATGGTGCATTACATTGGTCCGTCGTCTCTAATGGGTAGTTTTTAGATTTTTATTTTATAACTTATATGCTAATAAATTTCTTGTGTCGCGAAACATATTCAAAATATGTAGTTTTTTCATATTGGACCAGTTCACAAAATTCTAGTAATTATAATATGCATCCGTTGGCTTTGTGAATATGATGAAACCAAAGTAGACTCTGTCAAGATTTTTGTAACACATTTAGTTTCTCAAAAACACAAAGTTTCAAAGAATACAAAATTGTGTATTAATATGACTTCTTATGAATCCTTTGATTGTTAAAAAACACACACTCAAAGAAATGCTAAGTTGACATATCAAATGTGTATAAAAAATTTCCAAAAAATAATTAATAGAAATCTAATAAAATTTCTGACAACTTTTATTTTTATCGCAAAATGAAATTCTAAATAGAAAATTTGTTTTGGTTTGCAGAAAGTTGAAGAACAGAAAAAAATGAAAGTTTTTTCTCAAAAAAGGGCAAAAAGTGTAACCCAACTTCACATTTTCACCCAGTCTACTTCAAAGAATTAGAAATCCAAATGGATATGGTGCAAACAGAATTGAAGAAAAATGGTTTGAAGATGATTGTAATGGATGACCCTGCTGCCCCTTCAAATATGATAAGACATGCTTTTTAGCCATTTTTGTCTTAGGATACTATATCAAGTCAATTACAGAGTTGCAAGAAATTTTTTTGGAGAACAGGAAAAATTGCAAATTCTGGAGAAGTTGGGCAAGTTCGTAGCGAGATCCAGGCTTAAAGTTGGGTTTTCGCTACGAAGTCGTTGTAGAATGTTTTGAGGTAAAATTTCCAAAATATATCATGAGAGAGGTGAATAACAGCATGCGCTTACCTTATTTTACCTAATGAGGACTCTCCAACAAGAAACAAAGTCAGAAAAAGTGTAGAAAGTGCTGAAATGAAAACGCTACAAAAAATACACTACGAACTTGTCTTAAAATACTAAGTTTTGACAGCAAAGTGAAGTTTTCATATTTTTGTAGCACTTAATGTATTTAGGGAAGAAGATGAGTCATCATAAGAGGTTGAGGAGTATCATTGAGAGACTTTTTGATGAAGGCCAATTAGAAAAAGGATGACATGGTTGCCAGCTCACCATTTTTTCCACCTCACCAACACATAGCTCATCCTCAAATTCCGAATATTAGGGCCTAAATTCTAACATGACATTTTTCCACGTGATCATGGTTGTTGCCACCTAAACAAGTTTTTTTTGTTTGATAGACATTATTAGTATCTCTTATTTAAATTTTGTTGATGAAGTTAATAGTGATAGAGTCCTTTTAGGTTACAAACTCTTTCCAACAGAATTATCTCTATTTTCTCTCAATGTAATGAATTCCTTTTGATATTATATCTCTACACCAGTTTCGAGAGTCTGGCACTGTGGGATCTATGTAAAGGGTTTTCACTCTATAAATAGAGGATTTTTAGAGTTAGAGAGGGTTTATGGATGTAATGACCAAAGCTAATATTGTAATCTTTTTTTTGCTGAGTTAATATATAGTTGTAGAAGACTTTTGTTTAGACCTGGGATTATGTTTGTGTGTCCTTTATCTTTTGAATGTTATCTCAGTTGGCTCAAACATAATTACTTGGAATTCATAAATTATTATGCTCCAACTTCCTTTATGTATCTTGTTTGATATTAGAATTGTTTTATAACAACTCATGTGCCTCAGCTTCCATGAATGATACTTTTGTGTAATTGAATTCCCATTCGGAATCCATGCCCAATGGTAGCCCTCACTCATCTTTCACCTACAAAAAATTATCTAAAGACATCTAAGAGTTAGCCATATTCTTTTTAAGATTGCTTATTAAATATCATATATTTCCTTGAGAGAGCCTTCTCTCGTTGGAAGGGCTAACTTCCAACCCTAAGTGGTTTGAAATAGTTACACTAAATTGACTCTTGAGCAACCCAATTAGTCTCAGTTTGGTGATAACAAACATTAAAGGTTCTATTATAGTGAGACACTCTACAACATGGTTCATAGACACCCCACCTACACAAGGGTATTTACTCCATTGTCCAAGTTGGACAAAAATGGAAGCATTATATTCTAGGAGTAAGAAAATTATTGAAACTAATCATAGGACTATGTAATTCATTTAAACATAAGGAAAATTATAGAAAAAATACCAGCATAAGTGATCCATGTACCTTCCATAGTTCTAAATGAATAAAAAGGATAAGAAGCACAACACCAATCAACTCACACACTACCTCATCCATCCTTCGATTGTGGCACTAGCCATAGTGCTTAATTCTTGTGGACATAATATTTATGAGTAGCCCCAATTATATGGAATCAATCTTAACCTTGTTTTTGCTCACTAAATACTATTCATAAGCAAACAAGTTTTAATATTTTATCTCCAAGATGGACATTTGTGCCAATTTAGGCCATCTCTATGTCCATTCAAATGAGTATGAGGATATTATTTTGGATCAAACTACAATGGAGTGGGAACGAACTTCAAGATGAAGAAGACTATGGTAATGGTGCAGAAGTACTTCCACATGGTAAAACTTTGATAAAATGTTAGCAAGTATATTAGATTATGCATCACGTGACACCATTAATAAGCTTGCAATCAAGAAGCAGAGATTATACAATATTCCATTGACCCATATAAGACTTTTAAGTTAGTCTCCATGGGTTTTATGTTAGGGATACCCTCAATTAGCATGACTGTCATTGTGCTTTGGTGGTTGTTGATATGTTTTCTAAGGTGACAATTTTAACACCCAATAAGAAGAGATAGTTTAGAAGTCATTGTTAAGATTTTATTAGAGTATGTTTAGGTTAATTTTAGGTTTCCAAATATCTTTCTATTTTATAAGAACAGTGGGTCCAAGTATCTTTTGGTCCAATATTTCTTCCATGGTTGACACCAAACTAACCAAATGAATTTGACTTTCATCCCCAAATTGAACAGACAAAGGTAATTGTTAAGATAATTGTACATATCCTCAAAATGTACAATTAAAGCATCCTGGCACATGGGATGAAATCATTTCTTATGTTTAACACAATAGCAAAAAAACTCTTCATAACTATATGGACTACAACCATTTTCAAATGTGCTTAGGGTTTCATCCATTATCCCCAAATGATGTACCTCTTTCCAATACATCATCACAAGAACAATCCTTCCATGCTCAAAATGAGTCAAATGAAGCAACAAAATTTGTTGAGAAGGTCCAACACACGTATTAACAAGCTCATGAGATTCTACAAAAAAAAAAAAAAATGTCAAGTACAAGAAATGAACATGTTAATAATAGATTCTGCATAATTTTAAGGTTAGAGACAATGTTTAGCTGCACTTGCAGAAAAATAACGACTCACAAATCCTCATGGGTAACTCGGACTAATTTAATATATACCTTACATCATCACTGATGTTATTAATAACCATGATTTTGATTTGAATTTCCACCTTACCTTAATTTACATATTTTTTTAATATAATGTTTCAACATACTTTCCACACATATATATTGGAAATCTTTGAGGCGGCAAAGCGTTTGCCTACCATAAGAGTCAAACCTCATTACACCAAGCACTACAGTAAGCAAACTATAGTGAATAAATCATTTACATGTTAAAAAACACTTAAAAATATACAACACTTTGCAATTATCAAAACCATAATTTCTTCACTAAAATAAGTAGTTTGCCAAACGCTAAATTCAATCAAAATTCCCATGTGATATAGAAACTTCATGCAACCCGTCATTAAACACGTGGACATAGGAAAAAAATTCCATCACAAAGCGTGATGGAGGATACCTAATAAATATCATAGGATTCGACCATAAGTGATAAAAAGACAGGTATCATGAAATATGTTAAAAAAAAATAGGGCTTGAATAGAGAGGAGTAACAATTATGCGTGGCAAAAGTTACTAATGAAGATGCCAAGGTGAATAATAAATTTCTCAATTATTTCCCTTTTCAATCCTATAGAGTTAGGAGTAAATCTCATGTAGAAGTAGGACTAAGTAAATTTATTTAGGATTTCATATAGATTTTAAATGATAAAGATACTTTAAAAAAAATAGTAATTTATGGTTAAATTATTTTAATAAATTAATAAAGTAGGGTTGGAAATTAATACTAGCAATTGTATTAGATGTTGTAAAGGAAACGCCTTAAGACATAAAATCGAGAGAAATCATGGCATATAAAAATTTATTGAAGGTAAAATTAATAAACAAAATGTCATTCAAAGCTAGAAGATAAAGAGAAATCACTTAAATTATGCCAAATTGACAAATTCTGTAAAATTTCCAACAGAGATTGTCTCTCAATCTTCAAAGATGGTCCTTCAAGTTCCAATACCTCTTACTTCAAATATGGTCCTTCAAGTTCCAACAAAATGTATTTGATATATTTTAAAAAATACAAGTAGGAGATAACATCAAATAAGCTATATAAAATAATATTAATTCATAAACAATGTGATCGCTATCTTTCCAAATTTAAGTTTGAATCACAACCTCACAAAACTATGATGGGAAACTCTAGTGCAATGCAGTTGATGATGTTCAATATCTCCAATGTTTCTTGTGAGAACATCATCTCCAAAATTGTAAAGAAACTTTATCAATTGCAAAATAACATAGAATTTTTATGTTAACGTAGGATTTGTTTTATTTATTTTATTGATCACCTCTCGTTGATTTTGAATGTTGGAAGTAATGGAGAAAGCTAGACTTAGATTGTTGTTGTGATGAGGATAGGATTGAGAATCTAATCTTAGATCTCAAATCCTAATATCTGGGGAGTGGTTGAAACCATCACATTAGTGTGAAAGCCTATATATTTGAGGCTCATCTGACTTAATATTCAGTGCTTGTATGAGTGTGTGTACACTCTCCAGGTATCTCACCTAGAGAGCCATTTAGTTAATAGTTAATAGATTCAGATTTTAAGTTAGTATCAGAGCCCGTGAGGGCCTAATCCTTGGCCCCTCCTCGGCTAAGGGAAATAAAGAGTTCGGTTAGTATTTTGTGTTTTTTCCATCCAATGTTGTTGTTGCGTGACTGCAGATCAAAGCGTGCTTGTTGAGGCTAGTTGATGTTAGCTCGTTGATTCGCGTTGAAATTTGACATGAGAACATTCATCTATGGCTTTGAAGAGGCGTTAAGCCTGTATTTTCTACCAAATTTGAGCTGATGTTTTGTGCCACTGTCAATGTTGCCATGGATATGCTGGATCGAGCCATGAGGCATTGAGAGCTATGAAGAGATTCCATTGGTTGTAAATACAGTATTGGTGGATTGTAAATAACAGCTGATTCTAAGCTTAGACGAGGAGAAGTGGTCGAGGAGAAGGAGAAGCGACCGAGGAGAAGCAATCTGGGGATCTGAGGAGGTGAGGATCAGTATAAAATCGTGGTTGTTGTGTGAAGTGATTGAAAAGATAGAAATTTGGCTGATGCGTTCGATGTTCGTTGCTGTCACAGAAAATAGAGAAAGCCGTGAAAGTTGTGAAGGTTGAGGGCGAGATTTGGGTATCTATGCGGCCACAAAATCGTAAGTGTTGAGCTGCAGTGCAAAAGGATCAGACTTCTAGCGTTTTGGACCATTTCCAATCTAGAATATTGTATGTGGAGTAGCGTGGTCATAGTCTTATCGGCTTGCGAGCTACCTCCTAGAGTAATCTACGAGCAGGAGGATCGGTTCCCCGTATCGGTGAGTCAACAAATGGATAGAGGTGGAGAGCCACAGATTGGCCTGCATAAAGAAGGGGTTGTGGGAGAGATTCCACATGGATAGTAAATATCATGCATTGGATTAGAGGGATGCGTGATCTAAAAGTCATCATTTGTGACAAAGTAAAATTATTTGCATGGCATATCAATTCAATATTTCAACCAGAATGGGAATACCTCAATCGGTCAAGTTGTGCAGAGATTGGGATGTGGAGGAAACTCAATCCTCACTCATATTTAAAACCAATTTTTGATATTCTTGAAGCAGTGTGGTGAGTTTCTCGATTAGGGCCAGTGTGAGGAGATTAAATCGGTAGTGGTTCATCCCTAGAGATGAAATGGATTGCCTTGAGTGTATTTTCTATAGCGAGACGATATAAATTCGGTTGTTTGTTTTAAAGCATAGTTGTTTGTACACGCTTATGTAAATGATATTTTTATGGTGAAATTATTTTGAAATTAAAATCAATATACATACTGATATTATCCATCTCAATATGAAGTTCTTTTGTTAGAATTGGCTACTCTAACAAATGACAGGTGAAATGTGAAGTTCCAAGTCTTAATTGACAAAGACAAAGATGCCCAAGATGTGAAGAAGCAGCAACAATTATTGTGATGGACAACAATTGAGTTTGTGTGAGTTTGTGGAATAGACTCTTGATGGTCACATACATTTATTAGTAAGCATGTCTAGGGTGTTTTTGTAGTGGTCTTTGTAAAGTATGTACCTGATAACTCCAAGAGTTGGAGTTGGGTTGTAAGGCTTGTAAGTCATGTGTATCCCCGTAAAGTTCGTGGTAATCTCAAAACCAATTTGTAATTACAGGTTTGTGTTCATCCAAAAACCATTTTGCAGTGTTGGCTTGTGGTTAGCCAGAAACCACGTGTAATAGTGAAGTGGACTGAAAACATGCCTGTGCCAGTGTTCCCCCACTCATGAAGAGATCCAAAAAAAGGTTTATGATCAAGAAATCTAGTGAAAGGTTGCCGATAAAGAGATCCGCTGAAAGGTCATCAATGAAGAGATCTGGTGAAAGGTCGCGGATGAAGAGATCTAGTGAAAGGTTTCCGATGAAGAAATCCGGTGAAAGGTCACCGATGAAGAAATCCAGTGAAAGGTCGCCGATGAGGAGATCTGGTGAAAGGTCGTTGGTGAAGAGATCCAGTAAAAGTTTTCCGAAGACATCTAAGACAGATATATTGCCGGTGAGAGTTCACCGATGAAGGAAGAGCATGGTTACGGGTCATCCAATAAAACCCACGTTGGAGGGGGGTATGTATATATAGGTACATGTATGCACTGATAATGGTTGAAAGAACCATGTATGCGAAGGACATCCTATGAGACTAGCGGTTGCAGCGGTTGTTACCCATGCATTCTGGTGGATGCTTGCTCCTTTATATGGACGTCGAAATATTCTTTTCTGTTATGTTTGACCACAACTATATTTTGCGAAGTGATATCGAGACAAGTAGTCATTAAACGGGTGTGTTGGAATATGTAATTCCTACTTGTATTCGGTTGTGACTTTCTATGTATAGATTCTATTCCTATTCCATCGGAGTTGGCTAAATCTAGGTTCCTTGTTTGGTGTGTGGTTGAGATATTCTCTCAACCAACTTATTGTGCATCCAAGATAGCTTCCCTATCTTGAGACAATACCTCATGTATACATGTAACTCTATTTGATTAATGCAATGTAGTGTGAATGCTTAAATTTTAAGTTGGTATCAGAGCACCAGATCAGACTGTTGGTCCTGTGTGTTCTAAGGCAAAGTTTTTATTTTTTATGAGTGGATCTTCTGCAAGGTTTGCATGTAGAGGCGGATCGGATCTCAGTGTATAGAGGTGGATCAGATCGGCACAGTAGAAGCATGGACTGCGGATCATGAGCCTACACAACAAAAGCCCACAACGACCCCAACTACAGTGGTGTTCTGGGCAGATGTAAGTGCCTATGGATGGAACACACACCTTCAACATTATAATGTGCATTTTCAGATTTTATGCATTTTAGAGAGTCTGGCTAAGGGTGGACAGCGAGATCTGATTCCAGATTTGAGGGCCGTGAGTTGTGGCATAGGAGGCATGGAAGAAGGAACCTATGTGGGTCAAGCTTGGTGCCAGTAACCAATGGGACAAGGGCTACGATACCACTTCTAGGTTTCTCCAATACTTGGAGGTTGGTTATCATGGTTTTGTTGCCAAGCTGCATAAGAAATTAACAATATCACGTGAATCTTCAACGATATCACCGAGATCTCGCCAAGAAGATCAGTTTCTCCATAAGTTTCTATTTAAATATTCGCATAAGGAAGACTAACAGGAGGTAGTACATGAATCCTAGCTGTGATCCTAGAAAATCTAAGTTGTGGATCCGAGTGCCTCAATGATTTATTGATTTTCTGTGTCCTTTTCTTAGGTCGTGGAAGTTTTTGCTTATGTGATCTAGCAGATTCATTTTGAAATTTTATTGTTTGAGAAACGTTGCAGGTTGTGGAGATCCCAAAGCCAATTGGGTAAATTTTCTTCTAAATTCATTATATGCCACAATTAAAATGCAAAAGTTCTTGCTAATTTGGACCCATCTTCAGAAATATGTGTCATATTAGAAATTGCTAATTACATGCATCAAAATTGGATATCAATAGCGTTTCCATCTTGTTGAGAGGTCGTTTGTTGCTCTTCGCAAGAGTCAAGGGCACTGAGACCTATGTGGCATAGAAACCACAGTCTACAAGGTTCTATAGTTGAAGAGCTGCCAAAGGGAGAATTTTCCCGCTTGCATGGTAATGGGTTTGTTGGAGCTCGTTAGAGGACCAAGTGGAGTCAAAATCTAGAAGCAAGAGAAAACCAAATAAGCTAGACTTTCCAAACATGTCTATATTTTTTTAGATATTTTTTATTCTGATGATGATGATCTCTTTCTCATGTGGTCATTTGGAGGTGTTAGCATGGGTAATAAGTTCGAGTCATTTGGAGGTGTTAGGCACGGTCTGTTTTGCAAGATCTTGAGATTGAAAAGTCACAAGTTGATCTTCAAGAAGGATGTAAAGAGGAACAAAGTGTTGAAGATCAATTGGACGAGCCACACGAAGCTGATTGCAAAGACGTGGCAGAAGAAGACAGAGCTAGAGAGAATTCAAATAATGATGATCTCATGAATATTTATGTGTGTGCAGATAGCAAAAACAACGAGGAAAAAGCAACAAAGTTTGAAGAGGAATTGAAGTTTCTTGAAGCATGGAATGAAACATCGTGTCTTTATGAAATCAACACAGAAGTTGCATCCATAAATGTTGAAGACAGCTTCGTTGAATTTCACATGCGTGACACCAGAAATAGTGAGAGAAAACATTCTCCTATCAAGCATGTCATAATTTTGAGAAATGAGGTAAAGATACATCACTACCTCATGGAGAGGAAAATGAAGATGAAGCCTCACCTTGGAATGAACAAATATGGATTCGCAAGCATAAACACCAAAATGAAAACCTTTGTTACCAAGTTTTTCATGTTTTTTATTGTAAGCCTAGCTAAGACTGAGACCAGCAGGCGTATGTCATTTTTCAGTACCCTTTCTCCATTAAGGGGGAGTGTTGGAAGTAATGGAGAAAGCTAGACTTAGATTTTTTTTGTGATGAGGATAGGATTGAGACTCTAATCTTAGATCTCAAATCCTAATATCTAGGGAGTTGTTGAAACCATCCCGTTAGTGTGAAAGCCTATATATTTGAGGCTCATCTGACTCAATAGTTAGTGCTTGTATGAGTGTGTGTACACTCTCCAGGTATCTCACCTGGAAATCCATTTAGTTAATAGTTAATAGTTTCAGTTTTTAACATTGAATTTATGACAACACTGTCATTTCTTAAGAAAAATATGTTTATTTTTTACAAATAGTTCTCATTCTTTTATGTTGACGGGGAGTACTTTCATCAATGTAACATTTGCAACCCTTCGATTTCGAAGATGATTTTGATCCAATTTCATCAAAACATTACTAGTGTGATCAAATTTTGTGCTTTTGTTGATTTATATGTTTTGTTGATTCAAAGTTGGTTTTATAAGATAACGTTGGCAAACATAGGGTGGGGCAAAACAACCTTGTCACTTACCACCTTTTGCAAATATATATATATATATATAGATGATTAACAAAAGTTGTCTAATAAAAAGTAAAGTCATTTTTTAAATTATAAAATATATATCACATCTTTATAAAATCATACTACATATAACTGATTGAAATATTAATGAATATATAAGTGGAAAATCATTTACAAGACAATCAATTTAAATCCAAAATGAATGGATAGAAATTGAAAAATTCACAATATTTTTATTGTAATTCTCTTTATTTAAATTAGAAAATGCATAATTAGAATCAATACCTTGAAATTCTCATTGAACACCTAGATTTTGTATAGATTAATCTTTTGAACTATAAAACTTGGAAAATAATAAGTCAAATTGAAATTCTATTAGAAATTTACTAACACATTGCTTTATTTCTTTCCAACCCCTTTTATCTAATACTACTAACTCTTAGTTTCAATTTCTTTATCAGAAAAAAATCTTAATTTAAATTAAAATATTTGATTAATGTTTAGAGTGATTAAATTGTTTTGAAATATTTTAGGGTGTTTTATTTTGAAATAGATTTTCAAAATTATAATTTACTTATTAATAATAATTAAATGGAGGTTAAGTGTTTAATTTCTTATTAATATTTGAGAATATTTTTAAGAATGTATTGGTTGAAATTTATTTTCAAAACATTTGTCTTTTTTTTCGTTTCATGAAATTAATTAATTGAAAAAATGTTATATAAACAATTGCCATTTGAAGTGATTTTAGGCTATTATTACAAATCCTATTTATAAATTAAGAATATTTATGATAAAGTGTATCTAAATCTCAATAAAGAATTTTGTTTTATATATATTATTTATTTTTATAATTAATAATAATTATAATAAAAATAATAATTTGAAACAAAATTATAGTTTAATTAGTTTTTATGAATTTTTTTAGTTTAGTTATATGAGATGTATTATAAATTAAATATTTTGATGCCTATTATGAAGAGATGATTATCAATATTTACTATATATAATCAATTTAATATTAAATCAATCCTATTTTTTAAATTTAAAACTTACTTAAAATTATAAGTATAATTTTCTTAATAGTATTTATTTAAATCAATATGTAATTAATATATACTAAAACTAATTCAAATTTAGTAATGAGAAAAGGACATGTATTAGTTTACAAAACCCAACATGTGACAACTTTCTCTCCACTTAACTAACCCAAGGAAAAATGCTTTGCTCTAACAATCTAGGTTATAAAGAAATGTAAGAATAAGGTTTCAAACCATAGCAAAATATGTTATTAATATAGAAAAACTAATTCAAGTTTACTAACAAATGACTTTTCTAACATATATTAACTTTTGCAAAAAATTGATAATCTCTAAAATTGTCCCTCATTTATTTCCTGAAGCTTTTGTATTTATGTTTGCTCTATTTGATAACATATTAATCCCTTTTCTTTGCTCTTCTCATGCTGAGATGAAATATCATCAGGGTCCATAGCCTTGTTACCACTTATTTTACAATCCCATGGTCCTAAATACAAGAGCAGTGTTCTGCACAGTGAATATTCAACCAAAGACAATTAATTATAAAATAAGTGTTAGGATCCTACTTTGTTTGATATTTTAAGATGCTTAAACAATTTGAAATTATGGAGATGATAATAAACATTTGAGTTTATTTTTTTATGTGAATGGTGGATTTTTATATTCAACCAAAAGTAGAATATTCAACTAAGACAATTAATTATAAAATAAGTGTTAGAACCCTACTTTGTTTGATATTTTAAGATGCTTAAACAATTTGAAATTATGGAGATGATAATAGACATTTGAGCTTATTGGTTTATGTGAATGGTGGATTTTTATATTCAACCAAAAGTAGGTATGGAGCAAAGAGCAAAATTAACAATTGAATATTAACTTTCATAGTGTAAAATTTAATACACAAACATTGCAATTAAGATGCTTCTATGTTCCAACCACCATTTTGACATTTTAACATGATTTGAAAACAAATGATATGAAAATTATAATGTAACATTAAACATATAATAAAAAAAAAAATTACTTTTTACATTAATATTAATCTCCTAAGGTTAAACCTTTGTTAGCTCGTATACTATCCATGTTCATATGGTTTGGTTATGAATAGATGTGCATATTTTGGTTTATTTTTAAAAGTGCTTAAGATAAAATCCGCTTATATCTTTGACTTGCCAATTTACACATATATTCGAATATTTATCTAAGGCTATGATTAAACCTTCTGATGCTCATCGTATATTTTAATAAATGTCTCAGTTAATGTTTTGTACGCTTGGTCTTCTACCATGTCCTTGGTAATTTATTATCACGCCAACTATTTGATTATTTGGATCTATGTATATTTTTATTGGGGCCACCTGCCCTCCTGTACATCGTTTGATCATTGGGAAATCTACGATGAATTTTTCAGTGGGAAGTTGCATAGGTATTAACCCTGCAACCCTAACTGAATCCCTTCATTTTCACTCTGTTTGCATGATGAGTTTGTATGAAACCCTAGCAGTGGTTTGATGTTGTAGGCTCGTCGCCCTTCTCCTCCTGGTATTGTAATAGGTTTGGGAGAGCACTCTTTAAGAGCTAACAGTTCCATTTGGCTGTGGTCGAGAATGGGTAGAGTTACTCTGCAGGATTTCAACGATTTGGAGACAGAGCTACGTCTCACCCCTTCTCCGGAGTTTGGGAAAGGATTTGGCAGTTTCAAGGTCAGCTCCAGCTAACGCAGGTTATCGATTCCATCCCAGCTATGAGCACTCCTTCCACACCTAGAAGAGTTATTCCCTACAGATACAGGTAATTCCCTTGGTTCTGGCTGGCCGCATTTTTACTCTCTGTTTGTTCAAACCCTCAGGTTATGTATTTACTTTATGATGATTAATCCTTAAACTCTCTTTCCTGTCCTATATTCTTTCAGCTCGGTGCTCGACATGTCAAATTGGGAATTGTCGTTGCAAGTAAGTAATTTTTTTGTTTTCATTTCCTGTTAATCTTGAACTTACCAACATCTTGTATATTAATTTTTCCACCACTAATGAGTATCATTCCTTGTGATTGTAGGTAAACCCTTAACTCGAAGGTCAAGGTCTTAGCGCAAATTTCCTTCAAGGTTAAGCACCAAGTTTCTTACGACTAACAATACTACGCTACCTTTCCCAGGCACTCTGCATCATACCTCTCTATACAAATGGGACTTATTTCTCTTCTCTGGTGTGTTTAGTGTAATACCACGTGGGTTTTCGACTCGTAGTTATAGAGTTGGTCGAGTTGCCCATTTACTCTCTTTTCTGGCTTGTGAATGATGATTCGGCTTACTTGCAATCTTATGTGGATACCGTAATAGTTGTAATGGTCATGTTTTTATTTAAGTTTAATGGAGTTTTAATGGTTTTTCTCTGAACCAGTCCCTTTTGGTCTCGGGTTGAGATTTCTAGACTCAGTTTGTATATTTTATAGTTTTGATGTGTAATCCTTATGGACTTGTCTTCATGTTTACAACTGTTCCCTATGGGGTTTTATTTCCAACACTTATGGTGGAATCTTCATGGAATACTTATTGTATTGGAAGACAGTGTCCCTTTTTGGTATTTACATATATTCACTATTTTTTTTATGTATATTCATGATATCTGATTTGCTATGGTAAGTTCGAGCCCCTCGCTAGACCATGAATTTCGTTCTCCACTGTAATTCAATTTCGTTGTGATTTTTTTTCTTCAACTTATTCTCTAGCTGGGTATCTACGTACCATACAGCTCCTGGAACGATAATTTTATTTTGCATAGTTTTATCAGTTTTTGTTTAAGGTTGCCAACAAAAGGTTTTGTTTCATTTTTTTTCATTTATGAAGGTGACCGGACCACCTCTATTCCTATATCAGTATAATTATGCAAGAGTAACGACGAGTTTTGGGTTGAGGTTTCCACCTCGAACCCAGAACCAACAGTTCAGTCCCCAATAGCTCTATTAGACAAAATTTTATAGTGTGGATCCTTACTTCGTGTTTCACTGCATATAGCATGTTTTCAATAAAATATTACATTATTTTGCAAGTTATCCTTATTTTTTCATCTTAAAACTGATTTAAATCTTCATGATGAAAGTTACTCAACAATTAACTATTTCTGTAGTAGGCTTACACAGTGATTCCTGTATTTCCTCATTTATGGACAAATATAGTTCTTTCCTATCATATTCCAATTTCCCCCTTACATAAATATTTACAGAACTAATAAATAATTTGCAAAACTCGATTCTTTAATTTCACATATTTATCTATGACAATGTTGTTTTCCTTGAAGCTAGTTAAACACATATCTATGTACATATCCTATATTAGCACTTTTGTCTAAATCATCTGAAATAAACAGTTACTTATCTAAATGTGAAATCCACTGATGATGTCCACCCAACCATCAAGAGAGGCGATTACGTCATTCTCTTTCCCCCATGCTCCACACCTGAGGAGTATAGGTTGACAGATATTTCTGTTGAGACCTCAGGACCCCAAGTCCAATCAATACCAGAAATCCTCAAGAATGCTGAGTGTTTTCCACTAATCTCTACCAGCTTAGGAAATTCCTCCATCTCTTCCTTATTTAATGATCAGAACCCCTTTTCCTCACTGGGATGTACCTTTTATCCTCAGAAGAAAAGGTAACTGTCCAAAATTGTCCACCCACTTCTCATTTCTTGGAATAATTTTTCCCATTAGTCTTTTTTTTTACTTTTATGGAACTACTTTTCCATAACTAATTTTATTTCTCATAAAACAAAATAATATTTTCTAGAAAAAATTAATTTTTTTAGTTTTTCTTCAAAATAATAACTAAAATGACATATTACTAGTTAACAACTATTTAATACTTAATTCAGTTGTCAAAACTTCCCCCCTGGAAGTAACACCGTCCTCAGTGTTTCACTCCAGCTCAGGAAATAACTCTGGATAAGCCTCATGTACAAATACCTCGTCTTCCCAAGTAGCCTCATCCGAGTTGAAGTGCTTCCACTGCACTTTATCCTGGGTGATGACTTGCTTCTGGAGCATGATTTCTCTCTAGTCGAGTATACGTTGAGGTTCAACTAGAAACTCGCCGTCCGGATCTACCTGCAAACAACAAAGTTTTTTGTTAAATTCTCATAAAAAATTATGTTTCAAGTTAGGATTTCCTAATCTTATCCTACCTGAATGTTCTGCCAATGGATTACATGCTTCGGATCATGTACTTTTCTGTTTAGTAGAGACACATGAAACACATTGTGTACCCGAATATGGCTAGGTAAGGGCAATCGATATGCCACAGGCCCCACCCTTTCCAATATCTGGAAAGGTCCACAGAACCTAGGAGCCAACTTGGCACAAAAGGCCCATCTCAAGGTGCTCTTCTTTGGTTTGATCCTCACATACACATGATCGCCCACCTCGAATTTTCAATAAGCCCTTTTCTTATCTATGTATATCTTCTGTCAACCTTGAGTAGCTCTCAGGTTTTTCCTGATCTTCCTTACCTCTGATTCCATCTCAGCCAGCATTTCTGGTCCAAGCATTAACTTAGTCTCGGGGCTGCTCCAATTAATGGGGGTGCGACATTGCCATCTATATAGAGCTTCGAAAGGACTCATCTTAAGAGACTCTTGATAACCATTTTTGTAAGAAAATTCAACTAGGTGTAAATATTCTTCCCATTTTGTTGGTTGCTGCATCACGTACATGCGCAGCATGTCTTCCAAGACTTGATTTATCTGCTCAGTTTGTCCATCCGTCTGTTATCTGTACAGTTTTGTAAGTAGACTGTACAGGTATAAAATGTGCATTCTTACTCAATCTGTCAATCACCACCATAATGGAGTCATTGTGCCTTTTTTTATCACGGTAAACCAGTAATGAAGTCTAGGGATATGACCTCCCATTTCCATTCAAGTACTTGTATGGGCTGCAACAATCCAGGTGGATTTTGATGCTCCACGTTGACTTGTTGACACTCCAAACATTTGTTTAAGTATTCAACAATGTTTTTTCGTATATGATCTGAAATCGTGAGAACAAAGAATTTCTCATACAGAGATTGACTGTAGAGGGCATTCACCGGATATTTCACCTTTACTAGAAAGGATGAATCTGGAGGCTACCTGGCCCTTCTACAGACTCTGCCTAAAGAAATAAAATGTAATCACTAATGATCTTGATCAATGAAAGTATTTGTTTTTAATTTCAAAGTATTCATTGATCTGTTTTTATGTGTGAATAAGCAAGAATAGATGTTCTGCAATTGAAGTGTAGAGGTTTGATGATAAAATAACAAGTTTTGTTTACTGTATAAACTTGTTTGGGAAAAGCATGCTTATGAAAATTTACTGTTTAAACTATCAGAATCTGAAAATAAACAGCCAAAATATACAGAGTGACAGCAGATAATTGTTTAAGCGGTTCACCTCTCTCTTGGGCTACCTCCGCTGCGTCCAAAAGCCTCTAATTAGGCTCAGTCCTCCTTTGATTAAATGCTTAAAAATGAGATTACATATGTATAAAAGCCTCAAATGGAAAAATATACTGCAAAAATAGATTCAGAAGACCCAAATCAGTCTAAAATGACTACAAAATCACCTCCATTGGATGAAGGTAGTCCAATGCAGCTCTCTTTCCCTTAGGCCCTGATGGCTCCACGATCAAAAACGCTGTAAAATTTGCAGATAGAATGCCCTGGTGGCTCTGAAAACACTTCCAACAGCTCCAAAATGTCGAAGAGACCCAAAATCAAAAAAAAAAAAAAAAATCGTCTCAAAAGGCCTCCCCTAGCCAAAGTTATGCCACATTTACTAACTGCCAGTCTGGCCTAACAAAACTCCAGTTAAATCTGGAGACACTGCTAGTTAACCCGACTAAAATGGTGGTTGGCGCCAAAATTGGACGGACCGCCGAAATCCCCGCCAAAATTAAAGGGCTAAGGTGATAAGCCCATACGGCCAGGCCCGTCGGAGTGGAACGCGGATATAATAAAGTGTTGAACCAAATAATAATAACCTCCACGCATGGGTGCTAACCCCACGGGACCACGTCCCACGGAGTTAAAACACGCCATCCAAACAGTGAGTTTTAAACACAAAAACCGCGCCATCTTTTAACAACTGAACATGTGGGCCAACGGATAAAACACTCCACTGTTGCCGACCCGACCCGGGTTCAAATCCGCCCGCGTCCAATTTTTAAACGCGCCATAATACATTTAAGCTTTAAATGAAAATTTGTGCACATGGTTTAACAAGACCCACGGCTTTGGCACAATGGTCGGGCCTGTCCATTTACATCCGACCGACCAGGTTTCAATTCCTGCCGAGTTCATAACAATAATTTTAAAACGCCATTCATCCTTGAGGCCACGTGGCGGCCTCCGGGCTGGCCACGTGGCGCTCTGCTATTGGCCACAAGTGGAATATTCCGTAGAATATTCTATGGAATATTCCACAGAATATTCCCAGAATATTCTGTGGAATATTCTTTTTTTAATAAAAATATATTTTTTCCCAAAGTCAAATTTTGGCCTTTTTTAATTGAAACTGACGAACTTCAACGTTGAATAACTTCTGCATACGGCGTCGGATTTGAGTGCCGTTTGCGGCGTTGGGATTGTATTGATGAGCTCTTTCTAGTCAATCTATTTTGGAGAAATTTTGAGAAACTTCATTTTTGAGCATTTTTCATCAAGAGACTTGATCTCCTGATCACACCTCCCAAATGGGAAGCTTTTGGACCCCAAAAGCTCACTGAAATTCTGAAATTGAACTGTAGAATAGAAAATGAGAGAATAACAACATCCTCTTCTCTTCAGCCTTCAAAAATTTCCCTGAATTGCCAACTGTTCACATGGCGAATTTTGCTGAATGAGCCATGTACTTGTGCCGAATCCCGACCAAGTTTTCTTGCCATACCAATCTGCCATACTGAAACCAGCAATGACACTTGCTGAACTTTGTGCCCTCTTTGCTTTCATGCCTTTCCAACTCATGGAATCTTGCACTACTTTGCACTGACACTTCGTTCTCTGCACCAAACGACACCAAAAGCATCTTGTGCAACATATGACATCAACAACCAGTTGACAATGAGATGTGCTATACCAATGACACACAAAATCTGTAACAAGTGTGCACACAACCGACACAAGTCTATAAACAACAAGATACATCTTGACCAACATATGTGTATGTATCATGTACAATGAACTATATACAGTTCGCTAATTACACATACAACCTCTATGTACATGTGCAACTTCAACTCTTCTTTTCAAATACCAACAAGTACATCATCCCAAAAACATGTGGATGATCAAGAGCTGAATCAAAAGACATTGATGCAACATAAGTGAGTATCATACTCATCTTTTACACCTCCATGGCGAAATTTTGCAACAACAAAGAAATTCTTTCAACCGAAACTGCTTTTACATGCAATCTTGCATCAACTTTTCAACTGAAATACATGCATACCAATCTGAAATTTGCATGTACAAAATGAGTAATGACTTACTGCAATAAGAAGTCCATCCACTTCTCACCAAGCCACTTCCATGGCGACTTTTGCTGCTGCAAATTTTCCTCATGTGAAACTTCCCTTTCCACATCAATAATGGATTCCATAGATCCACTTGCGCCAAACTGTTTGTCCCTTAGCTGCATACGCTTTGGACGATTGGTTGGATGCAAAGTCCAACAATGAGAGACATCATGTCCCTTCCTTTGACAAACTGAGCAAATCTTAAGCACTTTCTGAGAAAGTTCTCTTTGCCTCTTCTGCTTCCTGTGTGCTTTCTTTTTCAACCAGCATTTTGAAGCAACATGGTTAACTCCACCACAAAATGTGAAACAAAATTTTCTTCCATTTGAACAAGAAAAATTATCATTCTTTGCTGAAACATAATCAAATTGATCATGTGAATGATTATACCTCTTTTGCTGCAATGAAGGCTTCAAACAATGGTAAGGAAGATTGCTATCATGACATTGATGTAATTGAGAACTTGGAACAAAGGTTCTCTTTAAATTTGCGTCACATTCTTGAATGCATGTGCTCAAAGCTTCACCATTAAGCTTCTCATAGCCCAGACCCATATTCTTGGGACGCTCCACAACACAAATAGGCTCAACAATGCCTTGTGCATGCTTGCCCAAACCTTTGCCTTCTTGATAGCCCATTTTCAACATTAATTTGGACCCAATACCTCTTGTATGTTTTTCAAAAGAACCTACATACTTTTCAATGGAGGAATTTGAAGACAAGTTGGAACGATTATCCTCTTCCTCAAGAATTTTCTTGGACAAAGCTTCTTGAGCTTGAAGAAGCTGCAACTCCATATCATGCAGTCTTTGAAGAATGGCTTCTTTCTCTTCCTGCATAGCTAGCAATTGTGCATGAAGCTTAACGCTTTCTCTTTGATCCTCAATGAGAATCTGCACCATGTCCTTCACCTTAAAAAACTCATTCTTCATGTCATAATTGAAGAATCTCGTGAAGGAGGAAACTTCACTTGTAGAAGAAGATGACATGTTTGTGGCTGATTCTAAGGCTATTGAGGATGAAATGGAAGGTGGATGTAATGGCACTCTAGCCCTCCCTGGTTGAGGATTAACTTGTTCTCTAACCAATTGGCCTTCCCCTCTTTGCAATTTCAGCCTAGTAAGCATCAAGTTTTGCAGAATAACACAATTTGCTTGCACAAATTTCACAAACTCTTAAGAAAAACCTTGAGCTCCGATACCAACCTGATCTGAAATCGTGAGAACAAAGAATTTCTCATACAGAGATTGACTGTAGAGGGCATTCACCGGATATTTCACCTTTACTAGAAAGGATGAATCCAGAGGCTACCTGGCCCTTCTACAGACTCTGCCTAAAGAAATAAAATGTAATCACTAATGATCTTGATCAATGAAAGTATTTTTTTTTAATTTCAAAGTATTCATTGATCTGTTTTTATGTGTGAATAAGCAAGAATATATGTTCTGCAATTGAAGTGTAGAGGTTTGATGATAAAATAACAAGTTTTGTTTACTGTATAAACTTGTTTGGGAAAAGCATTCTTATGAAAATTTACTGTTTAAACTATCAGAATCTGAAAATAAACAGCCAAAATATACAGAGTGACAACAGATAATTGTTTAAGCGGTTCACCCCTCTCTTGGGCTACCTCCGCTGGATCAAGCCTCCCAAAATGGGCTTGTCCTCTTTGATTAAATTGCTCAAAATGAGATTACATCTGTATAAAAGCCTCAAATGGAAAAATAGACTGCAAAAATAGATTCAGAAGATCCAAATCAGCCTAAAATGACTACAAAATCACCTCCATTGGATGAAGGTAGTCCAATGCAGCTCTCTTTCCCTTAAGCCCTGATGGCTCCACGATCAAAAACGCTGTAAAATTTGCAGATAGAATGCCCTAGTGGCTCTGCAAACACTTAAAACAGCTCCAGAATGTCGAAGAGACCCAAAATCAAAAAAAAATTCGTCTCAAAAGGCCTCTCCTAGCCAAAGTTATGCCACATTTACTCCATCTGCCAGTTAGACTAAACAAACTCCAGCTAAATCTGGAGACACTGCCAGATAACACCGCCAGAACTGGAGTAGCCGCTAAAATTGGGGGTCCGCCAGTTGTGGGGGCTAGTGGTAAGGGTGCATATGACCACACCGAATGGAGAACATAGAGTTAAATTCGGAGTTATTAAATGAAACTCCGCCCCCGGCGCTATAAACACGGGACCACGTCCCAAACGGATTGTGCGCCCATTATAACCGTTCCATTCAAATACAAATGAGTTGCAATGTATAACAAGAAGCATTGCCGTGGCCCATTGGTCGGGCCTCTCCGCTGCCATTCCACCGACCCGGGTTCAAATCTGCTCGCGTCCATATATATTTTTTAAACGCGCCATTCCATATGAACCTTGGGCCACGTGGCGGCCTCTGGGCTGGCCACGTGGCGCCTTGTAATTGGCTGCGCTCGGAATATTCCATAGAATATTCTGTGGAATATTCCACGGAATATTCCCAGAATATTCAGTGGAATATTTTTTTTTTAATAAAAATATATTTTTTCCAAAGTCAAATTTTGACCATTTTTAATTGAAACTGGCGAACTTCAAAGCTGAATAACTTCTGCATACGGCATCGGATTTGAGTGACGTTCACAGCGTTGGGATCGTATTGATGAGCTCTTTCCAGTCGATCTGTTTCGGAACAATTTTGAGTAACTTCATTTTTGAGCTTTTTCCCAAGCTCAGATTTGAGCTCCTGATCACACCTCCCAAATGAGAATCTTTTGGTCCCCAAAAGCTCACTGAAATTCTGAAACTGAACTGTAGAATAGAAAATGAGAGAATAACAACATCCTCTTCTCTTCAGCCTTCAAAAATTTCCCTGAATTGCCAACTGTTCACATGGCGAATTTTGTTGAATGAGCCATGTACTTATGCCGAATCTCGACCAAGTTTTCTTGCCATACCAATCTGCCATACTGAAACCAGCAATGACACTTGCTGAACTTTGTGCCCTCTTTTCTTTCATGCCTTTCCAACTCATGGAATCTTGCACTACTTTGCACTGACACTTCGTTCTCTGCACCAAACGACACCAAAAGCATCTTGTGCAACATATGACATCAACAACCAGTTGACAATGAGATGTGCTATACCAATGACACACAAAATCTTGTAACAAGTGTGCACATTCACATGACACAAAGTCTATATATAAACAGCAAGATACATCTTGACCAACATATGTGTATGTATCATGGAAAATGAACTATATACGGATTCCTCGTACGAAATATGCATGTCTATGTACATGTGCAACTTCAACTCTTCTTTTTCAAATACCAACAATTACATCATCCCAAAAACATGTGGTTGATCAAGAGCTGAACCAAAAGACATTGCTGCAACATAAGTGAGTATCATACTCATCTTTTACACCTCCATGGCGAAATTTTGCAACAACAAAGAAATTCCTTCAACTGAAACTTCCTAAACATGCAATCTTGCATCAACTTTTCAACTGAAATACATGCATACCAATCTGAAATTTGCATGTAAAAAATGAGTATTGACTTACTGCAATAAGAAGTCCATCCACTTCTCACCAAGCCAATTCCATGGCGACTTTTGCTGCTGCAAATTTTCCTCATGTGAAACTTTCCTTTCCACATCAATAATGGACTCCATAGATCCACTTGCGCCAAACTGTTTGTCCCTTAGCTGCATACGCTTTGGACGATTTGTTGGATGCAAAGTCCAACAATGAGAGACATCATGTCCCTTCCTTTGGCAAAATGTGCAACTCTTAAGCACTTTCTGAGAAAGTTCTCTTTGCCTCTTCTGCTTCCTGTGTGCTTTCTTTTTCAACCAGCATCTTGAAGCAACATGGTTAACTCCACTACAAAATGTGCAACAAATTTTTTTTTCATTTGAACAAGAAAAATGATCATTCTTTGCAGAAACATAATCAAATTGATCATGTGAATGATTATACCTCTTTTTTTGCAATGAAGGCTTCAAACAATCGTAAGGAAGATTTCCATCATGACATTGAGAACTTGGGACAAAGGTTCTCTTTAAATTTTCATCACATTCTTGAATGCATGAGCTCAAAGCTTCACCATTAAGCTGCTCATAGCCAAGACCCATATTCTTGGGACGCTCCACAACACAAATAGGCTCAACAATGCCTTGTGCATGCTTGCCCAAACCTTTGCCTTCTTGATAGCCCATTTTCAACATTAATTTGGACCCAATACCTCTTGTATGTTTTTCAAAAGAACCTACATAATTTTAAATGGAGGAACTTGAAGACAAGTTGGAACGATTATCCTCTTCCTCAAGAATTTTCTTGGACAAAGCTTCTTGAGCTTGAAGAAGCTGCAACTCCATATCATGCATTCTTTGAAGAATGGCTTCTTTCTCTTCCTGCATAGCTAGCAATTGTGCATGAAGCTTAACGCTTTCTCTTTGATCCTCAATGAGAATCTGCACCATGTCCTTCACCTTAAAAAACTCATTCTTCATGTCATCATTGAAGAATCTCGTGAAGGAGGAAACTTCACTTGTAGAAGAAGATGATATGTTTGTGGCTGATTCTAAGGCTATTGAGGATGAAATGGAAGGTGGATGTAATGGCACTCTAGCCCTCCTTGGTTGAGGATTAACTTGTTCTCTAACCAATTGACCTTCCCCTCTTTGCAATTTCAGCCTAGTAAGCATCAAATTTTGCAGAATAATACAATTTACTTGCACAAATTTCACAAACTCTTAAGAAAAACCTTGAGCTCCGATACCAACCTGATCTGAAATTGTGAGAACAAAGAATTTCTCATACAGAGATTGACTGTAGGGGCATTCACCGGATATTTCACCTTTACTAGAAAGGATGAATCCGGAGGCTACCTGGCCCTTCTACAGACTCTGCCTAAAGAAATAAAATGTAATCAAAAAGATCTGATCAATGAAAGTATTTGTTTTAACTGCAAAGTATTCATTGATCCAACTTTAATGTGTGAATAGACAAGTATACATGTTCTGCAAATGAAGTGTAGTGTTTTGAAGATGAACTAACAAGTTTTGTTTACTGTTTAAAATTGCTTAGGAAAAGTTTGCTTATGAAAATTTACTGTTTAAACTATCAGAATCTGAAAATATGCAGCAAAATTATACAGTGTGACAGCAAATAATTGTTTAAGCGGTTCACCCCTCTCTTGGGCTACCTCATTGGATCAAGCCTCCTGAAAATGGGCTTGTTGCTTGTCCTCTTTGGTCATTGCTCCAAGAGCAAGTTACATCTGTATAAAAGCCTCAAATGGAAAAATAGACTGCAAAAATAGATTCAGAAGATCCAAATCAGCCTAAAATGACTACAAAATCACCTCCATTGGATGAAGGTAGTCCAATGCAGCTCTCTTTCCCTTAAGCCCTGATGGCTCCACGATCAAAAACGCTGTAAAATTCGCAGATATAATGCCTTGGTGGCTCTGCAAACACTTCCAACAGCTCCAGAATGTCAAAGAGACCCAAAATCAAAAAAAAATTCGTCTCAAAAGGCCTCTCCTAGCCAAAGTTATGCCACATTTACTCCATCTGCCAGTTAGACTAAACAAACTCCAGCTAAATCTGGAGACACTGCCAGATAACACCGCCAGAACTGGAGTAGCCGCTAAAATTGGGGGTCCGCCAGTTGTGGGGGCTAGTGGTAAGGGCGCATATGACCGCACCGAACGGAGAACATAGAGTTAAATTCGGAGTTATTAAATGAAACTCCGCCCCCGGCGCTATAAACACGGGACCACATCCCAAACGGATTGCGCGCCCATTATAACTGTTCCATTCAAATACAAATGAGTTGCAATGTATAACAAGAAGCATTGCCGTGGCCCATTGGTCGGGCCTCTCCGCTGCCATTCCACCGACCCGGGTTCAAATCTGCTCGCGTCCATATATATTTTTTAAACGCGCCATTCCATATGAACCTTGGGCCACGTGGCGGCCTCTGGGCTAGCCACGTGGCGCCTTGTAATTGGCTGCGCTCGGAATATTCCATAGAATATTCTGTGGAATATTCCATGGAATATTCCATGGAATATTCCCAGAATATTCTGTGGAATATTTTTTTTTTAATAAAAATATATTTTTTCCAAAGTCAAATTTTGACCATTTTTAATTGAAACTGGCGAACTTCAAAGCTGAATAACTTCTGCATACGGCATCGGATTTGAGTGCCGTTCGCGGCGTTGGGATCGTATTGATGAGATCTTTCCAGTCGATCTGTTTTGGAACAATTTTGAGTAACTTCATTTTTGAGCTTTTTCCCAAGCTCAGATTTGAGCTCCTGATCAGTATACCAGGCCAGAAATATTTTTTTCTAATTGTGGTCAACATTTTCTGGTATCCTCGGTGCCCTGCATAATTGCTACGATGATATTCATTCATGATCAGCTCCTTTAGATCCACACGATTTGGTATATATATATTTTCTCTAAAGGTTAGCAATTTTTCTTTGTTAACTCCATACTCAGAAGTGTTTCCTTGATTTCTGGTCTCCTCCATTTGTTGCCATAGGAATTGTTATTCAGGATCCTTCCGTGCTTCATCTTTTACTTGTTGTAAAAATTTGCATTCAAGTTTGTTATAGCAAAGCTCATAAACACAATGCAATTTTCTACTTAAATCATCTGCCACATGGTTTTCGTTACCCTTCACGTGCTGAATATCCATATCAAACTAGGAAGGCATTACATCTTGCTTGTCAGGAGTTTAGATAAGCTTGCTAAGAGTAACTGGTTAGGCTACTGTAATCAATCTTTAATACAAACTTCTTTCCCACCAGGTAGTGTCTCCATACCCAGAGTGCATATAATACTGCTGTTAGCTCCAGATCATAGGCTGAATATCTTTGCTCATGCTCTTTTAACTTCCTTGATTCATAGGCAACTACCTTTCCTTCTTGTGATAAAATGACCTCAAATCCTTCCTTACAAGTGTTTGTGAAAACCTCAAATTCTTTGTTGGGATCGGCTACCCTCAACACTAGGGTAGTGGTCAACAGATGCTTTAACTTTTCGAAACTATTATGGGACTCATTATTCCACTTAAATAATTTTCCCTTCCTCTCCAAGGAGGTGATCGTAAAATCAATTCTGGAAAACCCTTCAATGAACCTTTGGTAGTACCCAGCCAATCCCATAAAGGATCAGATATATGCCACTTTTTTGGGAATTCTCCATTCCATAATTGTCTTAATTTTCACTAGATCAACTGCAATCCCTTCTGTTGAAATATCATGGCCTAAGTACTGGATTTCTTCTTTGAAGAAATCACATTTGCTGAACTTGGCATACAGCTGGTGTTTTCTTAATATATCCAACACTATTCTTAGGTGCTCCTTATGTTCTTCCTGATTCTTGGAATAGATTAAAATATCATCAATAAATATTAACACAAATTTATCCAAGGGGTGAAATATATCATGCATTAACCTCATAAATGTTGTTGGTGCATTTGTTAAACCGAAGGGTAGTACCACAAACTCGTAATGCCCATACCTGGTACGAAAAGCGATCTTGTAGATAACCTCGTCCTTAATACGGATCTGGTGGTATCCAAACCTTAAGTATATTTTTTAGAATACTGTGGCCCCCTTCACCTGATCAAACAGGTCATCAATCCAAGGAAAGGGATATTTATTTTCTACTATCAATTTATTGAGCTGTCTATAATCCATGCACATCCGCATGGTTTTGACATTCTTCTTTATGAACAACACTGGTTCTCCCCAAGGGGACACACTCGGATAAATGTATCCTTTGTCTAGAAGCTCTTCCAATTTAATTTTTAATTTAGTTGGCTCCAGAACACTCATTCTGTAAGGATCCCTTGAAACTAGTGATGCTCCTGGCATTAACTCAATGGTGAAATCAATATCTCTTCTTGGGGGTAATCCGGGTACATCTTCTGGAAATACATCCATGAATTCTTGTACCACTGGTATGTTTTCCATCATAGGGGTTTTCTCCTTCGAGTTGGTATATTCCACCTGGATGGCATAAATCTGATATCCCTTCCTCATATATTTATTCATTTGAGATGTTGTAATAGGAGCAGCTGTAGTGGTTTCTTAATTCCCTAAATATCTTTGCGTGTTCCATCTTTCACTCTATAGTATTAATATTTTCTTTACAATCCACCAAAGTCCAATGTTTCTCTAGCCAATCCATACCCAGAAAAACATCATAGGATCCTAATGGCATTATGTTCAGGTCCAAGGTCATCAATCCAAGGTAAGGGATATTTATTTTTTACTGTCAATTTATTGAGCTGTCTATAATCCATGCACATCCGCATGGTTCTGTCATTCTTCTTTACGAACAACACTAGTTCTCCTGAAGGGGACACACTCAGATGAATGTATCCTTTGTCTACAAGCTCTTTTGATGCAGGAGCATGAGGCTTAGAGACAAAAGGCTTCATTAATTATTCCAAAAATCCAAAAAAAAGTTTACAAGCAAAGATGTTAGTATCTTTAGCTGTCAGTTTACAGTTTTACTAGATAGGGTTGAACTAGTATCTAGGAAAATTGAACAGTTTTAGATTTGATTTAGCATATTTAGCCTTCATTTGATAGATTTAGGGAAGATATTATGTAATTAGGATTTTATCTAAATTAGGAGAATTAGATCCTCAAGAGGAGGTCGACTGTTATGTAAAAAAGTATAAATGTAACCTCTGAGAAGGAGGAAATCAGAATTTGGGCCGTAGAAGAATTGATTGAGAGGGTTTTACCCCTAATTTAATAAAATTGAAAAAATTATTTATCTGTTGTATGCTTGGAAAATTCCCGGAGGGTTTCATCTCTCCAAAAATCCATTTGATTTATACATTCTGTGTAGAACTTACATGTAAGTAACTTATGTGTAAAGAATTCAAAGGAATTTGAAGAAATTATAGTTTCTTCCTTGAGATCGGAAATCAATAATTGATCTATTTTCATTGAGTTACGCAGTGGAAAAGGAGGGTTCCAAGAGGAGTTGAAGTTAAAACTATAAACCAGCAGAAAATTCCATGTCAAACGCGATCAAAATGAAAGTTTTCAGCCAAGCGTTTTTTGAGAAACCAACCACTATTTTCACACTGCTTTTGGCATGCAAGTGGTTTTGTTCTATTTGAACGTGATCGAATAGTAACGTGACACGTCATGGTGGCAAAACCACCGGTTTCGCGTGACTTTGGGTTGATAAAGTGCCGGGGATAATTTTACGTGATTGCCGTCCGATCATATGTGTTGGAGATCCAATGGTGGTCGCGTCGAAAATTGCATGGATTTTAAAAAAAGGTATGGACCTGACGGTTTATATAATGGAGCTTTATTAAAGTATTTGAAATCCGAAAACCCATTTCTGAAAGTTTTAAAACATTGTTTAAAAGTAAATTATTGTATTTCCGAAGGATTTAAACATTGGTTAAATTGAATTATTATGTTATGAAAGGATAATGAGACTTTTTCTTCCGCATGTCATTTTATTAAATAAATAAAGCAAATTTAATTAGTTTGATGATAGAGAGGGGAAATAAGGATCAGGAACAAATTCCTCCTGAACTAGAAAACTTAGTAACAAAATTTGAACAGCTCTCCTTAACACCTGCATCCACACTGCCTTCATCTTGTAATTGCATTTTTAATTCAGTTAGCTCCGGAACACTCTTTCTATAAGGAGCCCTTGAAACTGGTGATGCTCCTGGCATTAACTCAGTGGTGAAATCAATATCTCTTCCTGGGGGTAATCCGGGTACATATTTTGGAAATACATCCATGAAGTCTTATACCACCGGTATGTTTTCCATCATAGGGGTCTTCTCCTTGGAGTTGGCATATCCCACCTGGATGGCATAAATCTGACATCCCTTCCTCATACACTTATTCATTTGAGATGTTGTAATAGGACGTAGCCGTAGTGGTTTCTTGATTCCCTGAATCTCTTTGCGTGTTCCATCTTGCACTCTATAGTATATAATATTTTCTTTACAATCCACCAAAGTCCAATGTTTCTCTAGCCAATCCATACCCAGCAAAACATCATAGGATCCTAATGACAGTAAGTTCAGGTCCACATTTAACTACTGGTATCCCATTTCCAATGTACAGTTTGGAATTTTGTCACTTAATTTTCTTTTTTCTCCTGTGGCTAGCTGTACCAGCCAAGGATTTTTAAATTTATGACTTTTTTATTTACATACTTCTACTATTTTGGGGTTTACATAGCTTAAACTCGCACCCAGGTCAATGAAAATAGAAACATACTGGGAAAGTAGCTTATCTTCAAACTCTATCATCGTTGGTTGATAATCTGCCTGACAATATTCCAACGATGTGTTAATTCTGGGTATATTTTGAGCTACATATCCCATTGTAGAAGCTTCCTGCATATTAGAAAATGTCTCACTTCTCCCTCAGTGTGGGAAATTTTTATAATAATGCGCCTCGCCACACCCCCAACACTGCAGGGGTGGTTTGGAAACTTGTCCTTGCTCAGGTTTGTTGGAAGCCTCTGTAGGCCTCTCTTCGGTAGGCCATCAGGTTCTTTGATGATTTCTGCCAAACTGTTTACTTACTGAACTTCGTGCAGAATTTTTAAAGTTGTTACTTCTAGCACCCTTGAAGTTTGAACTATTTTTCTATCCTTTTTTTGGCTGCCAACTTTTGTCCATTTCCCCTTTTGCCTTGGACTGTTGGTAGCACATTCTTTCCTTCTGAATTGCTTCGTCCATGGTCCTAGGATTTATGAATTCAATTTTTTCCTTCATGTGGGTTGGAAAACTACTCAAGAACCTTTGAACCTTAGCCTTTTCATCCCTGAGATAAGGAATGTATCTTAATAGGGAGGTGAACTTGGTTATATACTCATCCATAGTCATCTGACCCAACTTCAAATCATGGAATTCTCTAGATTTTTCGTCATAGAAACGTTTTGTTAAATATTTGTCTCTAACGTATTGCTGGAATGAATCCCATGTCACATCTTGATCTTCAATGTTGCGAACATTCTTTACTTCCTCCCACCATAAGGTGGTTTTTTTCTCTCAACTGGTAAATGGCCAGTTTGGCTTTAAGGTTGCTGTTGTACTCATAAACTTGAAAGTAATTATTCATATTTATCAGCCAAGCCTCTACCACCTCTTCATATTCTCCATCGAATATAGGTGGTTTTATCTTCCAAAACTCACCTTGTATTTCCACCTTTTGTTTCTTAATTTCCTACTGATCTGACACATTACCAAACTCTACTTCATTGTAGTTCCTGCTCTTGTTGCTTCACTATGAAGGGCTCCTTCCCATTCTTTCCTTGGTCTGGTCCTTGGTTTTTCGTTCGTTTTCCTCTTGCATATCCCTCTTGCGACTGGGTTGTAACACATCTTGATTTTTTTTGTCAGAAAGGCTCTTAAGTATCCTTTCCTGCTCTTGCATCAAACATTCATTGTCACTTCTTACTTGGATCATTTCCTCCTACAACTTCTGCACAGTACTCAACAGTATACTGGTCTGGTGTTGTTGTTCCTCCAGCAGCCTACTAGTCTGCTGGTGTTGATCCTCACTCAACTGAATCCACATTTTAGGATTCATTTTTTGTTTTTCTTGAGGTGTAGGTTCCTCGGTATTCCAAGGTGTTTGATGTGTTTATCCCCTTATCATATCTTCTTTTACAATACTACTTCTTTTCTGTGCATCAATATGCACACATTTTAACTTTTTAGGTGACCCCTACGGTCCCAGCGTGTGAATTTTGCTCTGATACCACTTGTAACATTACACATATAAAAAAAAAATACTTCTTACATTAATATTAATGTCCTAAGGTTAAACCTTTTTTAGCTTGTATACTATACATTTTCATATGGTTTGGTTATGAATAGATGTGCACATTTTGGTTTATGTTTAAAAGTGCTTAAGATAAAATCTGCTTATATCTTTGACTTTCCAATATACACATATATTCGAATATTTATCTAAGGCTATGATTAAACCTTCCAATGCTCATCGTATATTTTAATAAATGTATCGGTTAATGTTTTGTACGCTTAGTCCTCTGCCATGTCCTTGGTAATTTATTATCGCACCAACTGTAAGATTATTTGGATTTGTGTCTATGTTTATTGGGGCCACCTGCCCTCTTGTACACCGTTTGATCATTGGGAAATCTATGATGATTTTTTCAGCAGGAAGTTGCATAGGTATTAGCCCTACAACCCTAACCAAATCCCTTCATTTTCACTATGTCTGCACAATGAGTTTGTCTGTAACCATGGCGGTGGTTTGATGTTGTAGGCTCGTCTCCCTTCTCCTTATGGTACTGTAATATGTTTGGGAGAGCATTTGTTAAGAGTTAATAGCTCCATTTGGCCATGGCCCGAGAATGGGTAGAGTTACTCTGCGGGTTTTCAATGATTTGGAGATAGAGCTACCTCTCGCCCCTTCTCTAGAGTTTGGGAAATGATTTTGGCAGTTTCAAGTTCAGCTCTGGCTAACGCAGGTTTCCGGTTCCATCTCAGCTACGAGCGCTCCTTTCGCACCTGGAAGAGTTCTTCCTTACAGTTACAAGTAATTCCTTTGGTTTCGGTTGGCCACATTTTTACTCTTTGTTTACTTTGTTCAAACACTCAGGTTATGTATTTACTTTATGATGGTTAATCCCTGAACTCTTTTGCCTGTCTAATATTCGTTCAGCTCGATGCTCGACATGTCAAATTGGGAATTGTCATTGCAGGTAAGTAAGTTTCGGGTTTTCTTTTCCCATTAATCTCGAACTTACCGTCAGTCTTTACATTAATTTTTCCACCACTAATGAGTATCATTTCTTGTGATTGCAGGTAAACCCTTCACCTCAAGGTTAAGGTCTTACCGTGAATTTCCTTCAAGGTTACGCGTCGAGTTTCTTAGGGCTAACAATACTACGCTACCTTTCCCAGGTACTCTGTGTTGAGCCTCAAAATTGTGCTTTCCTTCACCTCATTTTACCTCATTTTCCCTTGTCTATTTCTATATTAGACCCAATTGATCAATGAATATAGTTAAAATTACTTCTAGAATGATTTACATGACTGACTTGTTAAATTTTGTGATGTTTGCCATTGTAAAGCATTTTGACCGGAACTAGCTGCAGAATGCAGACATTCCGTAGCTAACCGGCGATTCTGCAGCTGCCTTCATGTTTGAGTATGTTCCAGGTGGCCTCTTGAGAAAAACTGCATATGGGCATGATCCACGTCATGTCTACATGGTTCGTTGCTCATCATGGAGGAAGAAATGAATTCTGGGTATGGTTTTGAACGTGGGGAACACATTTAGGAAGGAAGACTCCTATTAGGATTGTCTCAGTCCAGATGTCTTTTCTTCTTCACGCAGCCACTTCAAAGAGTTCTAACGTGATTCGGATAAGGAAAGACATTGTTCCTAAATTGTTGTAATTATTTTTACGTGCATTTGCTTTATAAACTCTTGGGAGACCGAGAGCTATGTTAGAGATTTTATGTTAGATTTGCTGCTAGATTTTGTTTAAACTCTGTGTTACGTCCTTGAAGACACAGAGTGTTATGTTCAAACTATTGCATCGTTAATGGAGCAGACAAAGTTATTTTGAAGCGTGATTTAATTTGGAGTTGAATGCCGTCAAGTGGTAGAGGGCCCCTGCCTCTTGCACGGATTTCTTTTGCGTAAATTAGATAAGTTTTCCTAGCTGCCTTTACGTTTTGCATTTGAATTGGTAGTTGTTTTGTTTTAGCTACTGTAGTAGTATTCATTCTAGCTCTTCCACAAGAAGACACTCTTCCAACAGATTAAAATGATGAATGTTGAATGACTATGGTATTGTAGGATTAGGAGTTGAATTTATAGTTGTTTTAATTAGCTACTGTAGTTATATTCATTCTAGCTCTTCCACAAGAAGACACTCTCCCAACAGATTATAATGATGAATGATGAATAGCTATAGTACTGTAGGATTTAGTTGTAGATTTTGCTATTCACTATCACAGTTACACTTGTTCTAATCACTCTTCCACAAGAAGAAACTCTTCCAAGAAATTCTTAAGAAGTTCAAGACATGACCGTGATAATGAATGATTTAGTTGTGTGTTTGTACTAAGTATCATCTCTGTTCTTGCTCTTAAACGCTTGCCCAAGACATCATAATGACGAGTAGGGTATGGATATGATATCTTAGTTTTTCATTTGCTTTTAGTCTATTTGCTTACAATTGCACTCAATTACACAGTCAGAATTGTTCTACCTCTTCCAAAAGAAGGAACTCTTCCAAAATATCACTAATGATGAACAAATAGATTGTGTAACTTCATAGAATAATGCATGTTAGCATAGTTAGAATGCTCCGGAGTTTCATTGCATTTAACTCATATTCAGTTACTTTGTTCTGAGTTTGATGATGACTTGTAGTTCAGCATTGTTCTAGATTAGTGGCATCTTAAGTTCATTTTTAAATTAACTCACTGTACTTGCACTTCCATTCAGATTACCATCCATTGCACAATAGATTATTTCAGTTGTTAGGATTAACAAGACAGCCTTCATTATTCACAAATCTCTTCTTGTTCTAAAATATACAAATGATCTATAACCATATGAACAGAAGACAACATTATTCTAAGGCCTGAAGTATCTCTGTAATTTTCTCATCATTTCATAAACAGAGCTCTTCCTCAAAAGAACTACTTTGAACAAGAAACCAATAACTCTTTGAGTATAGGTTCTGTGACATTCAATTAAATTGCAGAATAGAACTAGGAATTAGTCATAGAATAGAAAAGCTTAGGACAAAATGTTGCATCATGGTAAGATTAGTGTTTAACTGTTTAGTTAGAGGATTTGCATACTTAGTGATCATTTCTCAAGTTTAGTTTGTGTCATTTGCCTAAAAGTCATTATCAAGCTTTGCTTTTATTTAGTCATAGTTTAGATTCTGCTTCAGTGTTTCCAATTGCATTTGCCATTTGTCATTCCATCAATTAGGCTTAACTCTGTTTTTGACCACCAGCTCCTTTCCATTAGTTTTCTAGGCATTTTCCTTGTGAACATAAAACCACCAAAAGACCAAAAACATCATAAATCATCACAAAAGACCAAAAACATCACAAAACACTACACACAACGCATTAGGAAACAAGCACCTAGGTACATACAGTACACTTCACTTCAGCAGTTTACAAATCCTGGTTGACAATTAAATGAGCTCAGTTTAGGAGACTAGATTGAGACCAAACATTTTGGCGCCGTTGCCGGGGAAGTGAAAACTAGGTAACCTTTGTTTCTTAGCATCCAAAAACAATTTTATGCGTAGGGAGAGAGATTCAAAGGGGATATATCACAACTTACATTACCTGAAATATCGGAGTTATGTATTAACCTTTCAAGAGGGAAATCTAAAACTGCCAAAGGTCCAAGAGATCCTGCTCTTGCAAGGGCAAGTAAATCTGCTTCTGGGACAGTAAGTAGATCAGAAATAGGACACATGCTTGATGATTTTAAGTCTGACATCTTAGGGAGCCTTAGTGAACAAATAGACACCCTTAAGATACAAAACAAGCAGAAGGCTGAATCTGATGCTTTGGCAATCTTTTGTCCCAAATGTAGAAAGAAACATGCCTTAAGAGAGTGTCCTTTGGATGTAAAAGTTATAGAAACTTGTGTCATTTGTTCTGAGAAACATGAGACCAAGAATTGTCCTTCTCTTCCTGGTCTCAAGGCTGTTTTTCAGGAAGAAAATCCTACAGACTCCACAGAATCTCTTAACTTTGTATCTAGAAGACCTTGGCAGGGACCTCAGACACAAGGGTTCCATGATCAAATGTATAATCAACCTCCACCTTGGAATTCTTGGCAGCAACCTTGGCCCCAATTTCAAAATCAATCGCAATCTTGGGCACAAGGAACACAAATTCCCTATGGAAGATACTCTCCATATTATCAGTATCCACCATCCTATCCACCATATCCACATTTTTATCCTCAAAATTCTCAACAAAATTTCCCTCAAAATCTTCAACAAAATTTTCAACAAAATCCTCAACAACATCATCAGAACCAACCACATCAAAATCAACCACTTCCATTACCATTTCCTCAAAAATCCAATCAATTGCCAGCTCAGCCCATACCAAACCCCAATAATAAGAACCCTCAGAATACATACATGATATAAGGTCAACAATTTCCAACTTATTTAATTACTCCTCTAGACCTTAGTGATGTTCAACTTAGGTCTGGAAGGATACTTGAGAAGAGGAAACCTTCTGTGATCATACAAGAAAAAGATAATTCTGAGGAAGACTCCCTTCGGGTTAATAAAAGTCTTGAGGAAGATACATCCTTTCAAGATCAAAACATTGAAAAACTGAAACAAAAAGATCCAATAAATCCAACTCCAGTATTAGAGCAACCATCCACATCTACTTCTATACCTCCCTTCCCGGAAAGATTACAAATTGATAGAGGTGTAGAAAAACAAATAATGGTGCCTAATTATGATTTCTTAGATGAATTGAAAAATGTTTGCATTAAAATTCCATTATTGCAAGCCATCAAGGAAATCCCAATTTTAGCCAAAACAATAAAGGAGTTGAGTATGAAGACAACAAGGAAAAGAATAAGAGAAACCAAGAAAATTCAACTGGTAGGACAAATCGCAGACATTATGATGGGCAAGATTACTATTCCAAAGTACCTTGACCCAGGAAATCCAGTTGTCAAAATTCACATCAACGGAATTGAAATTCAAAACACACTCATTGACTTAGGAGCAGCAATAAATATCATGAGTAGACAAATCATGGACAAACTAAAACTTCCTAATCTTCTATTTACACCCACACTATTACAATTAGCAGATAAATCTGTGATCAGACCAGATGGGGTAATAGAAGACATTCTAGTGTCCCTAGACTCTTGGGAGTACCCTGTGGATTTCATGATCCTAACACCCAAGAATAATCTAGGAGGCCATCCTGTTATACTAGGAAGACCTTGGTTGGCTACAACTGATGCTTTTATTAGTTGTAGGTCCGGTGATATGTATATTTATGATGGTAGTTCAACAAAGAAATTCACTTTATATCCTCCAGCTAGGACAATTACAGATCTAGATGACACTCAATGGATAGAGGATGAAGAATATTTACAACCACTCTTCACAATTTTAGAAATTAGTGAAGATAATCAAATTCTGAATACTCTAGAAAAATTTGAATCCTCTCCAGAACACAAACATGAATCATTTCAAGAGGGATCCAATATCGAGTTTTTGTCATCTAGGCAGATGTCTCTTCATTCTATGGACAAATTTGGCAGCTCTACAAGTGAAAATTTTCCAGGCAAAACCTTGAACATAAACAAAAACCTAGAAAAATCTCAACAAGAAGAGTTAGTCAAAGTATTACAGAGACATTCTTCTGCATATGCATGGGAATACACCGACATGAAAGGGATAAGTCCCAAGACTTGTACTCATCACATCTATATAGAGGCAAATTGCAAACCAATCAGACAGCCTCAAAGACGGATGAATCCAAATCTTAGGGAAATTGTCAAGGAAGAATTACAAAATTTGTTAAATGTTAATTTCATCTATCCTATTTCAGACAGTCAGTGGGTTTCTCCTTTAGTAATTGTACCTAAGAAAAATGGAAAATGGAGGGTGTGTGTTGACTACCGAGAACTGAATAAAGCTACTCTTAAAGACCATTTTCCCTTACCTTTCATAGATCAAGTATTAGATACATTATCTGGCAAAAAGTACTTTTCATTCCTAGATGGGTTTAGTGGTTACAATCAAATCCAAGTAGCACTTGAAGACCAAGATAAAACCACATTTACTTGTCCTTGGGGTACCTATGCCTACCGAGTATTGCCATTTGGATTATACAATGCACCTGCAACATTCCAAAGGGCAGTATTAGGAATTTTTTCGGATCTAATACATGACTGTGTAGAGGTGTACATGGATGATTTCACAGTTTATGGGGACACATTTGAAGAGGCTTTAGAAAACTTGGAAAAAGTCTTAAAAGATGTCAAGAAGCAAACCTTTCACTTAGTCATGAAAAATGTTTTATGATGTTCACTGAAGGTATTGTTTTAGGGCACCACATTTCAGGGGATGGGATTAGAGTTGATGATGCGAAAGTTGAAGTTATTTCTAACCTATCCATTCCAAGTTTTCAAAGAGATGTTAGAAGTTTTCTAGGATTTACAGGGTATTATCGGAGATTTATAGAAAACTTCACCAAAATAGCATCTCCTCTCTTCAAATTACTCACCAAAGATTGTGAATTTAAGTGGACTTCTGATTGCCAGTTAGCTTTTGAAACCCTGAAAACCAAAATTTCTGAAGCACCTATATTAAGGGGACCTAGCTGGAAGTTACCTTTTCATATCTCGACAGATGCTTCCGATACAGCTCTAGGAGCAGTATTGGGACAGAAAGATTTAATTCCCTATGCCATCTATTATATCGGTAAAAATTTGACTCCTGCAGAGTTAAACTATACTGTAACTGAAAAAGAGTTTTTAGCTGTTGTTCATGCCATTAACAAGTTTAGACACTATATAACAGGCTATGAAACTTTTATTCACACTGATCATTCTGCCATTAGATATTTAATGAATAAATCAATCACTAATGGTAGAGTTATAAGATGGTTGTTATTATTGCAAGAATTCAACATTACTATTCTAGATAGGCCTGGAAAACAAAACACTGTGGCTGATTTCCTGTCTAGAATCCAAAATATCAAAGATGACACTCCGGTTGAAGATCAATTTCTTGATGAATATCTTTTTGCAATCTCTACTCAAACTCCATGGTTTGCTGATATTGCCAATTATTTAGTTTCAGGAAAATTTCCTCCAATTATGAATGCAAGGGATAAAAGAAAAATCATTAATGATAGTGCAAGATATTCATGGGTCGCTAATGAGTTGTACAAGATAGGTCCAGATTTGATTATTAGAAGGTGTGTTCGTGAAGATGAGATGCCTGAAATTCTCAAGGCATGTCATGATGAACCTTGTGGCGGACACTTTGCAGATAAGAGGACAGCCTATAAGATCCTTAATTTAGGATATTATTGGCCATCTTTGTTTAAAGATGCAAGGGAGTATGTCAAAAGGTGTGACAGTTGCCAAAGGGTAGGGAAACCTTCTCCTTCAGGTGAGATGCCATTACAACCTCAGGTACACATTGAACCTTTTGAAAAATGGGCTTTGGATTTTGTGAGACCTATTAGTCCTCCATCAAGACAAAAGAAATATGTATTAGTTTGCACTGATTATGTTACTAAGTGGGTAGAAGCTAAACCATTACTTGTTGCTAATGAATCATCTGTAATTACTTTTCTTTTTGAGGATATTTTCACTCGTTTTGGTGTCCCAAGGGAAATTGTTACAGATCAAGGAGCTCAATTTACATCAAGGCTAGTGGAGCAAATGATGGAGAAGTACAAAATCAGACATAGAACATCTACTCCTTATCATCCACAAGCAAATGGTCAAGTGGAATCCACTAATAGAGTCATTGAAGGAATCCTAACAAAGACTGTTCATCTACATAGAAGAGATTGGGTAGATAGGCTTCCTGAAGCCTTGTGGGCCTATAGAACTACATGGAGAAACACAACAGGCCATACTCCTTATGAGCTTGTTTATGGAAAGCAAGTTTTGTTTCCCATAGAGTTCCCAATTCAAACATTCAAGATGGCAGTTCAGCTAGGACTTGATCTAACGGAGGCACAAAAGCATAGACTGGAGCAAATTAATGAATTGGATGAGATCAGACAAGATGCAGTTCAGAAAACAAGTCTAGTCCAATAGCAAAGGGCTAGATGGCATGACAAGTACATCAAAGAGAAGAAATTCAAAGAGGGTGACTGGGCTCTCTTGTTTGATTCAAAATTCAAGGATTTTCAAGGGAAATTTCAGACACATTGGCTTGGGCCATATGAAATTATTCGAATTTTTGATAATGGGGCAGTAAAAATCAGAACTATAGATGAAGAAGAGGTCACTTTTCTTGTGAATGGTCATAGACTGAAGCTATACCACAAGCCACTCTCAAGAGAAGAGTTTTTCAAGAAGTTCCAAGAAGACAATGATGTGAAGTTAATGAAGAAGAGTCTTTCTTCTTCATCAACTTGATTAAATTTTCTGAAGCATATAAAAAAAATAAAGGTATAAACATGAAAACCAATCATTGATTGGCATGTTTATACAGAAAAGATAGGGTGAAAATCAGAGTCTCTCTGACACTCTAACTTTTCCCATTTTTGTTTTTATAATCAGCTGTTATAAAAATCATAAGTTCAGTTCCATAGTGCTTATGATTCATTTCATTTCACTCCATCCACTTATTCATCCATACTCCATCTCATCCATCATTCATATTTCACTCCATTCCACATTTCATTCATCTCATTCCATCTTCCATCCATCTCATTTTCATGTCAAAATACAAAATTTGATATCTTGTTGTAAGTGAATAAAACATGTCCTGAATTGCAGTACAGTCCTTATGATTCTTTCACTCCATTTCGTGAACTGAACCCATTCCATTTCATTATCCACTTCATACATATCATAATCCATTATCCATTTTCATTCATACCACATAACATTTCACCCATATTCCAAAAACACTCCATTTTCATGATTAAAGTGCTCTACAGGAACATTCTGCAGCTCAGTGGACATTCTGCAGCTGATCAGCCTTTCTGCAGCCAGACAGTCTTTCCGCAGCTATAAATCCTGAAGGCATCAACCAGCAGACATCAGAATTGCAACAAAGTGACCCAGTGTATTCATGAATCAAAAGCATCAAGAAAATTATGAAGACTCCTCAAAGGTGAACAAGAAGACAAAGGCTACAAAAATCAAATAAAGAGCAGAGGTAACAAATTTAAAATTATAATGGCATTTCATAAAAGTTTAGCATAGTTTAGTTATGGATTGTTCGAAAAGGTTATTTTAATTGTTTTTATTGATCAACACCAACAAACCCTCTACAGACTTTGGATTAAAATCTTCCATTTCAAATTTCATATCCGATAGCATTTAAGCGGTTAAAATGGCCGAGGTGTTTGAATTCTCCACGTCTCTTAACCAAATCATTCAATGATGATTTCCTCTGCCGTCGTAAAATCCTCCGTCGTCTCTTCAATCATTAATACATTCCCTCCACCTCACTCCACTACTCCATTCCGTGACCACTGCCATTACTTCATTCTGTAGCCGGCATTTCATTCCGAAGAAAGAGATATTGTTATCACCGAGAGAAGAGCCAAAGGATATCAGTTTGAATAGCATTGAGCATTGTAAACGCAGAGCAGAGCAGAAGGGTAAATTTGGAAGTATAACAGTGTGAGGACTTGAAGCCACTTGATCCCGTGGACAAATAAAATATCACTGTGGACAGAGTTTGAAGCATTTTCACTATAAACACAGAAGTGTAGCAGTGTGGAGTTTGAAGTCTTTTGCTACCAAAAGACAGAGGTGTTGTAGTGTTGAAATCGAAACCATTTGCTACCAAGAGCCAGAGGTATTGCACAAAATAAATTTGAAGCCATTTGCCACTGTCTATCAGAGACATATCAGCTCGAAATTGAAACTGCTTTCATTATCAAACAGAGGCATATCACTCCAAAGTTCAATTGTCAACAGAAGCATATCAGTCCGAGGTTTTGAAGGCATTTGTCATTATCAATCAGAGGTATGTCATTATGAAGTTTGGAGCTATTTTCATTTAGAACTTGAAGTCCTTTCAATTCAAAGGTGAAAGTCATTGTTTTTGTGGGTAGAAGAGTGTTTATTTGAACATTGAAGAATCAATAATGGGTTTAATTGTAAGAACCGAACCAGTGGGTTCAAAATATTTAGAAGGCTACCCACAATGCAAAGAAATGTTACAACAAATAGGATGGCTTCAATTTTTGGAAAAATTTAATAGCTTCCACAAGGAAGTCACTAAAACATTTGCAAGATCATTTCAAGGAACCGAAGTTGAAGTGGGGGATGTCAAGTTTACTGTCACTGAAGTTTTTATTGCAGAGGATACAGGGTTGCTCAGAACTGGAGAGAGATGGTTTAAAAATAGAGAATTCCACAATGACTCCTAGAAACAAATTTTAAAATCACCAAATATGGATGTCAGTGTATTCAAGAAAGGAATTCCCAGTTCTGCATTGAAAAAAAAATGGAGAAACATACTACTTCTTTTGCAAAAATTTGTTACATGTGAGGGTAGATATGGGACATTCTATGTCTACCACATTAGACTAATGATGCATTTTCTGGGAGAAGACTTAAACCTACCATATTTCTTGCTTCAAAGTCTGAAGAAGATGGCTTCCTGTGTTCAGAGAAGAGTTCAATTTTTAGAGACAACCCTGTATCATCATGGTTTGGTCAAAATCTTGATTGAACATCTTCTAGCTAAAACAAATGATACATGGGATGATTTCTTAATAAGAAATCATTTTGAAGAAGCAAAAGAACCATCACCTGAACCACAGCCTACAAGAAGAAGTAGGAAATCGAGGGCTTCAGAAGTTGAAATTGATAAAACAGTCCAAGAAATCAGTGAGGAAATCATTTTAGAGAAGTTGACTCAAATCAAGAGGCAACTTAAGGAAGAAAAGGTAATCAGGAAATCTGTCATGGAGAAAGGAGAGAGATCTTCTCAGCCTAGAAGAAGCCACAGATTAAAGGGGAAACTGAAGAAAACATTAATCAAGCAAACAGGGGTAATCAATATAGAAGATGAAGAAACATCCATTGAAGAGGATGTTGAAGAAGATTTTTATGAGGGAACCCCTGAAGTTGACCCTGCTCAACAGGAAATATATGACTATGTGGAAACTTTGGAGAGGAGAGCTTCAGAAAGCAGAGAGAGAACCCCCAGTCCTCCACTGTCTGAAATAGATATATTAAGGAGGGATAGGTATGAGTTGGAATTGCTGAATAGACACATCAAAAACGAAAATGAAATTCTCAAGGATCAAATCAAGCTCAAAACTGATATGAACTCAACCTTATCCCTGCATATAGACAAAGTGGAGAAGACCAATGAGAAGTTGAAGACAAGGAATAAAAAGCTAATCAGGGCACTCACCAACCTCAGGTTCAAACTTGTTATCAGGAAACCCAGAAGACCTCTAGCTTTCAGACAAAGGAGAAGAAGGGGATTAGATGTCCTTGCAGAAGCCTCTGAATTCATAGGATAATTTGCATGAGGACATGCAAAGAGACAGCAGTGGGGGTATGTTGAGCCTCAAAATTGTGCTTTCCTTCACCTCATTTTACCTCATTTTCCCTTGTCTATTTCTATCTTAGACCCACTTGATCAATGAATATAGTTAAAATTACTTCTAGAATGATTTACATGACTGACTTGTTAAATTTTGTGATGTTTGCCATTGTAAAGCATTTTGACCGGAACTAGCTGCAGAATGCAGACATTCCGTAGCTAACCGGCGATTCTGCAGCTGCCTTCATGTTTGAGTATGTTCCAGGTGGCCTCTTGAGAAAAACCGCATATGGGCATGATCCACGTCATGTCTACATGGTTCGTTACTCATCATGGAGGAAGAAACGAATTCTGGGTATGGTTTTGAACGTGGGGAACACATTTAGGAAGGAAGACTTCTATTAGGACTGTCTCAGTCCAGATGTCTTTTCTTCTTCACGCAGCCACTTCAAAGAGTCCTAACGTGATTCCGATAAGGAAAGACAGTGTTCTTGAATTATTGCAATTATTGTTACGTGCATTTGCTTTATAAACTCTTGGGAGACCGAGAGCTATGTTGGAGATTTTATGTTAGATTTGATGCTAGATTTTGTTTAGACTCTGTGTTACATTCCTAAAGACGCAGAGTGTTATGTTCAAACTATTTCATCTTTAATGGAGCAGACAAAGTTATTTTGAAGGCGTGATTTAATTTGGAGTTGAATGCCGTCAAGTGGTAGAGGGCCCCTGCCTCTTGCACGGATTTATTTTGCGTAAATTAGATAAGTTTCCTAGCTGCCTTTACGTTTTGCATTTGAATTAATAGTTGTTTTTGTTAGCTACTGTAGTCGTACTCATTCTAACTCTTCCACAAGAAGATGCTCTTCCAAAAGACTATAATGATGAATGTTGAATGACTATAGTATTGTAGGATTAGGAGTTGAATTTGTAGTTGTTTTAATTAGCTATTGTAGTTATATTCATTCTAGCTCTTCCACAAGAAGACACTCTTCCAACAGATTATAATGATGAATGATGAATAGCTATAGTACTGTAGGATTTAGTTGTAGTTTTTGCTATTCACTATCACAGTTACACTTGTTCTAATCACTCTTCCACAAGAAGAAACTCTTCCAAGAAATTCTTAAGAAGTTCAAGACATGACTGTTATAATGAATGATTTAGTTGTGTGTTTGTACTAAGTATCATCTCTGTTCTTGCTCTTAAACGCTTGCCCAAGACATCATAATGACGAGTAGGGTATGGATATGATATCTTAGTTTTTCATTTGCTTTCAGTCTATTTGCTTACAATTGCACTCAATTACACAGTTAGAATTGTTCTACCTCTTCCAAAAGAAGGAACTCTTCCAAAATATCACTAATGATGAACAAACAGATTGTGTAACTTCAATAATGCATGTTAGCATAGTTAGAATGCTCCGGAGTTTCATTGCATTTAACTCATATTCAGTTACTTTGTTCTGAGTTTGATGATGACTTGTAGTTCAACATTGTTCTAGATTAGTGGCATCTTAAGTTCATTTTTAGATTAACTCATTGTACTTGCACTTCCATTCAGATTACCATCCATTGCACAATAGATTATTTCAGTTATTAGGATTAACAAAACAGCCTTCATTATTCACAAACATCTTTCTGTTCTAAAATCTACAAATGATCCATAGCCATATGAACAGAAGACAACATCACTATAAGGTCTGAAGTATCTCTGCAATTTCCTCATCATTTTATAAACAGAGCTCTTCCTCAAAAGAACTACTTTGAAAAAGAAACCAATAACTCTTTGAGTAAAGGTTTTGTGACATTCAATTAAATTGCAGAATAGAACTAGGAATTAGTCATAGAATAGAAGAGCTTAGAACAAAATGTTGCATCATTAGTGTTTAACTGTTTAGTTAGAGGATTTGCATATTTAGTGATCATTTCTCAAGTTTAGTTTGTGTCATTTGCCTAAAAAGTCATTATCAAGCTTTTTCTTTTATTTAGTCATAGTTTAGATTCTGCTTCAGTGTTTCCAATTGCATTTGCCATTCCATACATTAGGCTTAACTCTGTTTTTGACCACCAACTCCTTTCCATTAGTTTTCTAGGCATTTTCATTGTGAACATAAAAAAAAACCAAAAAAAAAAAAAAATCATAAATCATCACAAAAGACCAAAAACATCATAAACACTACACACAACGCGTTAGGGAACAAGCACCTAGGTACATATGGTACACTTCACTTCAGCAGTTTACAAATCCTGGTTGACAATTAAATGAGCTCAGTTTAGGAGACTAGATTGAGACCAAACACTCTGCATCATACTGCTCTATACAAATGGGACTTCTTTCTATTCTCTGTTGTGTTTAGCGTAATACCACCTTGGTTTTCGACTCGTAGTTACAGAGCCAGTCAAGTTTCCCATTTACTCTCTTTTCTGGCTTGTGAATGCTAATTCGGCTTACTTGCAATCTTATGTGGATACTGTAATCGTTTTAATGGTCACACTTTTATTTAAGTTTAATGGAGTTTTAATGGGTTTTCTCTGAACCAGCCTCTTTTAGTCTCATGTTGAAATTTCCAGACTCAGTTTGTATATTTTATAGTTTTGACATGTAAATCCTTATGGACTTGTCTTCAAGTTTAGAATTTTTCCCTACGAGGTTTTCTTTCCAACACTTATGGTGGAATCTTCGTGGAATACTTATTGTATTGGAATATTGTGTCCCTTTTTGGTATTTACATATATTCACTATTTTTGTTCTATGTATATTCATGCTATCTGATTTTCTATGGTAAGTCCGAGCCCCTGGCCAGACCATGAATTTAGTTCTCCACTGTAATTCAATTTCTCTGTGATTTTTTTTGTTAAGCTTATACTCTAGCTGGGTATCTACGTACCATACAACTCCTAGAACGATAATTTTATTTTGCATAGTTTTATCAGTTTTTGTTTAAGGTTAACGACAAAAGGTTTTGCTTCATTTTTCTTTTCATTTATGAAGGCGACTGGACCACCTCTATTCCTGTCCGAGTATAATTAGGAAAGAGTAATGATGAGTTCTGGGTTGAGGTTTCCACCTCAAACCTAGAACCAACAATTCACTCCCCAATAGCTCTATTTGATAGAATTTTATAGCCTAGCTCCTTACTTTGTGTTTCACTACATATATCATGTTTTTAATAACATATTACATTCTTTTGCTAGTTATCCTTATTTTTTCATCTTAAAACTGATTTAAATCTTCACGACGAAAGTTACTCAGCAATTAACTATTTATGTAGTGGGCTTACACAGTGATTCATGTATTTCCTTATTTATGGCCAAATATAGTTCTTTCCTATAGTATTCCCCCTTACATAAATATTTACAGAACTCACAAATAATTTGTAGACCTCGATTCTTTACTTTCACATATTTATCTATCACAATGTTGTTTTCCTTAAAGCTAGTTAAATACATATCTATGTACATATCCTATATTACCACTTCTGTCTAAATCATCTAAAATAAACAATTACTTATCTGAGTGTGAGATCTGTTGATGATGTCCACCCAACCATCAAGAGAGGCAATTACATCATTCTCTTCCCCCGTGCTCCACACCTGAGGAGTATAGGTTGACAAAGATTTATGTTGAGACCTCATGACCTCAAGTCTAGTCAATACCAGAAATCCTCAGGAACAGTGAGTGTTTTCCACTGGTCTCTACCATCTCAGGAAATTCCTCACTCTATTCCTTAGTTAATGAGCAGAGCCCCTTTTCCTCACTGGGATGTACTTTTTATCGTCAGAGGAAAATGTAACTATCCAAAACTATCCAACCACTTCTCAGTTCTTGGAATACTTTTTACCATCAATCTTTTTTTTTTTACTTTTATGGAACTAATTTTCCATAACTAATTTTATTTCTCATAAAAAAAAAATCTTTTCGAGGAAAAAAAGAAAAAAAGAAAAAAGAAAAAAGTGTTTCAGTTTTTCTTCAAAATAATAACTAAAATGACATATTACTAGTTAACAACTAGTTAATACTTAATTTAGTTGTCACATATAAATAGATGAAAAAAGTGAAATCTTATATACTTGAGCAGATTCAAGATGGCCAGAAAGTTGAAGAGATTTAAGATTGATTGCCATAAAATATTTTATTAGTTATATAAATTAAATTATAGATAAATATATATAAATATAAATTCATAATAAACATCAAACACTTAATTTATAAGACATATTATGTTAATAAAATTAAAAAATAAATTAGTAAATTATAAATTTATTTTAATTGTTATTGTTAATTATAAAAATAATTAATATATAAGTTTAACATCTATATATTTTTCAAAAAAATAATAGAAAAAATATATTTTGTTACAATATCATGAGCCAATACTATGGCTTATGGATGCCATATGCCAAAAAATCCATAAACTCATTTTATATGACATTTATAGGATAATTTCCTTTTAATTAATCAATTTAATTAAAAGAGAAAAATAAACATAACTAATTTTGTAAATAAGTTTTAATCTTTGATTTAGGTATATTTTTAAAAATATTCTAAAATATTCTACTAAAATTACATTCCTACCATCCATTTAATAAATATTTAAACTAAAATTACAAAACCTATTCCAAAATACAAAGAGTTATCCTAAATACCATAACTTAATTATTTATAAAATATTCCCATATAATAAAATATTACTTCTCATAAATATCATTAATACTAATTAATGGAAGCCAAATAACTTAATTTTCTATAACATATAATTTAATTTAATTTAAAATATCAGTTACACTAAAAATAAAAGCAATTCCCGCTTCTACACGCCCCTTGTAATCGATAGTACATTAAGCAATTAACCAAAGTGTTGATTTCACTTGTATGGCTTTTCCCTATTGATATTGATAGTACATTAACCAATTAACTAAACTAATTGATTTGACGTGTATGGCTTTTCCCAAGCTAATCTTGTAGTTACTTCTTGTGTAGAGTTTAGGTTGTCTCTCATTTAGGCAATCTCATTTCATTATTCGAGGTAGAATGCAACTAAAATTTGGTCCAAAAAAACATCTAATAAGTTTGAAAATGAAAGAATATTTTTTTTTCACCGAAAGAGTTTTTTTTTTTTTTAATATCAAAATAAAATATAAATGTAGTATGTAATAAGAAGAAAATGAATGACAATGTTGAGTTTGATATAGTTTAATCTTATTAGACAAATTGAAATTATGGAGATGCTAATAAACATTTAAGTTTATTAATTTATATGAATGGTGAATTTCTATATTCAACTAGAAATTATGGAGATGCTAATTAACATTTGTGTTTATTAATTATATGAATGGTGGATTTTTATATTCAACTAGAATTAGGTATGAAGCAAAGATCAAAATTAACAATTCAGTGTTAACTTTCCTAGTGTAACATTGCAATTAAGATTCTTCTAAGTTCCAATCATCTTTTTGACATTTTAACAAGATTTGAAAAATAATGATAGGAAAAGTATAAATATATGACAAAAGCTAAATCTTATATACTTGGGAAGATTTAAGATGGCCAGAAAGTTGATGAGATGCCATATTGATTACTATAAAATATTGTATTAGTTATAGAAATTAAATTATAGATAAATATATATTCATAATAAAAATCAAAAACTTAATTTATAATACATATTATGTTATTAAAATTAAAAGATAAAATAGTAAATTAAAAATTTATTTTAATTTATTATTATTAATTATAAAAATAATTAATATATTAGTTTAACGTCTATATATTTTCAAAAAATACAAAAGAAAAAAATTCTTATTCAAGGAAATTTAACCTACTTTATTATAGTAATTGTTAATATATATATACACTTTGTTACAATATCATGAGCTAATACTATTGCTTATGGATACCATATGCCCAAAAACCACAACCTCATTTTATATGATATTTGTTAATATGATAAATTATTTTTAATTAATCAATTTAATTAAAAGAGAAAAATGAACATAATCAATTTTGTAGATAAGTTCTAACCTTTGATTTAGGTATATTTTTAAAAATATTCTAATATATTCCACTAAAGTTACATTCTTACCATCCATTTAATAAATAATTAAATTAAAATTATAAAAACCCTATTCCAAAATACATAAACTTACCCCTAAATACCATAAATTAATTATTTATAAAATATTCCCATGTGATAAAATATTACTTCTCATAAATAAAATATTACTTTCTCATAAATATCATTGATACTAATAAATGGAAGCAAAATATCTTAATAGAAGCAAAATAACTTAATTTTTTTTATGACATATAATTTAAAATATCACTCACAAGAAAATAGAAAAGCAATTTCAGCTTCCATCTGCCTCTTGTAATTGATGGTACATTAACCAATTAACTGAACCTTTTATTTAGCTTGTATGGTTTTTCCCAGGTTAATCTTGTAGTTATTTCTTGTGTAGAGCTTAAGTTGTCTCTCATTTAACCAATTCCATTCCAGGTAGAATGAAACTAAAATTTGGCAAAAGAAACATTTAATAAGTTTGAAATTGAAAGAGTACCTTTAGTTGAATATTAAAATAAAATATAAATGTAGTATCTAAGAAGAGAATGGATTCACAATGTGGAGTTTCCTACAACTTAATCTTTGAAATTGTGGAGATGCTAATAAACATTTGAGTTTATTAGTTTATGTGAATGGTGGATTTTTATATTCAACGAGAAACAGGTATGGAGCAAAGAGGAAAAACAACAATTGAATATTAACTTTCCTAGTGTAAAATTTAATACACAAACATTACAATTAAGATGCTTTTACATTCTAACAGCATATGGCAACGAAGTTGAAGAGATTTAAGATTGATTGCTACTAGTTATATAAATTAAATTATAAATAAATATACATAAATATAAATTCATAGTAAACATCAAACACTTAATTTATAATACATATTATGTTATTAAAATTATAAAATAAATTATAAATTATAAAATTATTTTAATTTGTAATTATTAATTATAAAAATAACTAAATTCAAAAAATAAAAATAAAAAAATCTTATTCAAAGAATTTTAGCCTACTTTATTATAGTCATGGTTGGTATATAAATATACTTTGTTACAATATCATGAGTCAATAATATGCTTATAGATAGCATATGCCCAAAAAAATTGTTAATATGATAATTTGTTTTTAATTAATCAATTTAATTAAAAGAGAAAAACAAACATAATTAATTTTGTAGATAAGTCTTAACCTTTGATTTAGGGAGCCCAAGCTCTTGATGATTGGGTGCACTATTAAGGCACTCCGTTTGCAAGGTCACAGTTTCAAACCTAGGAGGAAAAAATGGAAAGATTAATATTAGTATAAACTACGAAAAAAACCCTTTAATTTAGGTATATTTTTAAAAATATTTAAAAATATTCCACTAAAATTACATTCCTACCATCCCTTTAATAAATAATTAAATTAAAATTACAAAAAACCTTTTCCAAAATACGGCTTACTCCTAAACACCATAACTTAATTATTTATAAAATATTCCCATATAATAAAATATTATTTCTCATAAATATTAATCAAACAAAATAACTTAATTTTCTATAACATGTAATTTAAAATATTGGTTAATTGATAGTACATTAACCAATTAACTAAATTGTTAATTTCGCTGGTAAGAGTGCTATCCTTCAGTTACAACAAAATTTACTCTCGAAATAATGGTTTTCCTTAACTAAGTATTGTCTACCAAGTATTGTCTTTTAGTTGTTTTCCTCACAGATTTCCATATGGTAAAAGATATTGATAGGCGTAATCACAGTACTTAGTTCACATAACAAGAACTTGTTAACAAAAAGTAAAAGAAGAAAGGAAATGTAATGGAAAATTTTATGCATTTAATAAATGTCCATGAATCCTTGAAACTTGCTTCGAGTCTCATGATTATAGATATTTATTTCCACCTTATTCCGAGAGCTTTCACCTTAGAGCTAGCACTTACTGGATGGTTTTTCTCAAGTTATTTCTTGTGTAGAGCTTAGGTTGTCTCTCATTTAGGAAATTCCACTCCAGATTTAGGTAAAATGAAACTAAAATTTGGCATAAATTTCAAACTGAAAGAGTGCTTTTAGTACTTTTAGTTGGCTCATATTCCATTGTTCAAAGAGAAGGAGCCTTATCGAAAGAATGAATTAATGAATGAAATAGGAGTCCTCGTCAAATGTGGAAGAACCCTAAAAAGTGAAAGAAACCCTTCAATATGATTGTTTTAATTGTTGGTGGCACATAAAGCCAACAGGATGCTGGTAAAGCCTTACTTACAGGTGGGATGTAGTTTTCATCAAAAAGGCGGACACACATTGAGGTAAAAAACTTAGATGAATAAGCCTCCAGTTAATCCATCTAGAAACGGTTCTTTTGTTTGATTAGTTTTTAAACCTCCCTATTATTTGTTTTAACTATGAGTTTTTTTATTTATTAATTATTAATTCTAAGGTTTAGAAATTTTCAATTGTCTAATACTTTATTTAATGATAAAAATTGGTAGAGTGACATTTAAAGTAGAGCAGTTATTTAAAATAAATAATCTAAAGCATAATTATATTTAATTATTATTTTTTAAATAATATTATATATTTTTTAAGGAGATATATTTATTATAATATTAAATATTATAGATTAACAAATTTAATAGAAAAATATTGTATAATGAAATAATATATATGCAAGCCCTAAGGGATAGCTCAAATGGTCGAATTCCCGTTGCTAAAGTACCTTGCCATATGGAAGGTCACGGGGTCAAATCTCCTCGACGCCCTTGGGGTTAGGCCCCGAAATTAAAGCCGACGGCTGATCCCTTCGGGTGGATCTACCGGATTATTACCCGTGGATGTAGCGGCCACTCAGTGACCGAACCACACCTGAAAAAAAAGAAATAATATATATGCTATTATTTTTTAAAATAAAATCTTGGACATCTAGCATTGTTTGGGAAGAAAGAGAATCTCTTTTTGAGTTCCAAGGCAAAAGAAAGGGAATTTTTATTAGGCTATCCCACTTCCGTCTCAACCCAAAGGCAAGAGAGAGGGAGAGGGTATTAGGCCATTCCACCTCCCTCTTAACCCGAAGGCAAGAGAGAAGGAAATGGTACTAGGCCAACTTGCCTCCCTTTCAAGATGAAGGAAAAAGAGAGGGAGATGGTATTAGGCTATTTTGTCTCCTTTTTAACTGGGCAAGAGAAAGGGAGTTGATACTATGTCAACTCTTAGTATAGACTCACTTAAGAGCACAACAAAATTACTCTATTCAAACCACTATGATAACAACTATTTGTCCAAACCACCCAACCTAAAATCAATTAACTTGTGTTTTATTGACATATCAATTTTATATTTAAATTAATATCAATATATAAAGAAAAATAATTTATTTTTTAATTAATTTAAATAAATATTAATAAAATATATTAGTACACCATAAATAGTTAGATAAATATTAATATAATAATTTATTACACCCAAAAACAAAATAATGAAATGCATTTATCACTCTCTACCATAGAGATGTATCTAGTGTAATTCATATATGTTATTTCAAAAACTATATAATATAATTAACAATTAAGTTTAAATATAATTGAAAATAAAATTATATACAATTATATATAGAGGCGATAACATATTATTTTTCAAAAGAAAGTTTAGATATGGATTAAAGCTTGTGAAGTATAAGCTCTTTTTCCAAGTTTATGGCCCTATGTCATGAGGCATGGGTTCAATTATCCTTGGGTCCATTAGAGTTAGGCCTAGCAGTTTGGGTGGCTTGGTGTGAGGCCCATTTGGATGGGCCCAAGAGGGGTTATTTCATAGAAATAAACACCACTTCGAAAAAAAAAAAAGAAAAAAGAAAGAAAAAGAGAAAAAAGGGAGAGTAGAAAGTTCTTTCACAAGCCATATAGGAAAAATCATCTCAAAATAACAGCAACATAAACACCCATCAAACCAAAATTATATATTTTGATTTTTTTTATTTCCATGTGTATTGACATTATTCTTCTCATGTTGGAAAAAATAGTTATGCTCCCTATTATGATTGTAATTAATTATACTTGTTTTTTGTTATGTTTTTAAAGTGATGCTTAATTTTTTATCAAACTACTTATATGAGTTATTTCTTTCTATAAGCTTTCACAAAACATTATTTTGTTATATATATATATATATATATATATATATATATATATATATATATATATATATTCGGTATACATAAAATGTAACTTTCAACCATATTATGAATATATTAAATAAAATAAAAGAAAACTATATAAATATAAATCAATTAAATTGTATCTTAATTTTTTTTTAAATCGTTAAATTATATCTCAAATATTTTTAATTTTTATATATTTGATAAAATTCAAGTTTTGTGTATAAAATTTAAAATTTTAAAAATATATGTATTATATTTATTATTAATGGGTGAAGTTTCCTTGTGCTATTACAATGATATGTCTATGCTAAAAAAATATTGCATTGAAACACATCGGTTGTTTTTTCTTAATTTAATTAAGGTTATGACCAACCTGCAATCTAATTACATGAGCATATTGGTTGAAAGAGTAATTTATATCAATCAATTTAAGAAGTTTTGACTTTTTATATGTTAATGGAGTAGATTTAAATTATGTATTATATCTAAGCACATGGTCACATTCATATCTACTTCAATGGTGCAGATCATTTAGGAAAATGTTTTTGAAAAATATGAAAGAAGTGTGCATCAAGAATTTAGAAATATTTTCCTTAGAGAAGCACCAAGTCCAATGTTTAACATAAAAAAGTTTCCAAATCTAATTTTAATAATTTATAAGGTTTATGTCTTTATTCAATCAATCTCTATTATTTGTTGATCTTTAAAATACAATTAAATAGTACCATATATAAAATCTCCTTTAAATAACAAATCTAATCATGTAACTATCTTGAATAGAAATGTTAATTGGGATGGTTTTACCATGAATAGAAATGTTAATTGGGATGGTTTTACCAATATTATTTTCGATTCATCTGTATAATTTTTTTTTGGTATGGGGTTATCACTAGGGGAAAATGATTTTTTCTTGAGGAGAGAGGCCTCGAGGATAATTGTTTTCCTTTAAAGAAATGATTTGATTATGATTATATGGTTGATTATGAAGGAAGACACATATGGTTTATTTTTTCTAGAATATTGCCAATATTCTTCATTATTTGGAAGGTGAGGCTTGTATAAGGTTTGAAAAATATAATTAAGCCTATCAGTGAGGAGTTTTCATGAGATACTTGAACTATTCATGGTGACCCATCTCATTTTATGATACAATTAAGTCTTATTATTTAAAATATAAAATTAAATGGCATACATATTGAGAAAGAAAACGATATGTAACTACCTTTTCTTAAATAAACATATTAAATTAAATAACATATAAGTGTTATCATTATTTAAAATATAAAAATAAACTATATAAATATTGACAAAATTAGAGATATCTATTTTTCTTTAAAAAAAAATATTAAATTAAATAATATAAAATTTTCAATTAATTAGATTTGTATCAAATTAATTAATATAAATAATTTAACTAATTAAAATTAAAGTCATTAATAAATGTATAATTATTTAACTAATTAAAATTAGATAGAAATAATTAAATAACACAATTTCAACCCAATTATATTTTTATTTATAAACTTACTTCATCATATTTAAAGTACTTTATAAAAGTCATTTTTTAAAATTTGAATTCACTTTTCCATATATAAAGTGGTTTCAAATTTCTCCTATAAAATAAATTAATATTTGATTTGAAATAAAAGATATTGTAAAAAATCCTAAATTAATATTTCACTTGAAATAGAAAGATATTGTAAAAAATCGTGGAGGGAGATACGTTTCCTCCCAATCATTTTTAAAGGAAAATGTTGATTTAACCTTATTTAATAGAGTAGCTTAGATAAATTCAATTTAGTCATTTATGTGATTATTTTTGACAATTTAAGATTTATATACCCATGGTATTAGGTAATTCGTTGTATTTGATGTGATAAAGTCAAAGCCTTGGGATAAGATTTTAAAGTTAGACGTTTCAAAAATATAAAGTCACATTACAATCAGTGTTGAGATATGGCATCTTTTATAAAATTAATTTAAATATTGGAAAACATTATTTTATTTGTCTTAATATGTTAAAAAAAAATAAAAAATTGATGAATAGAATATTATAATTCATAATATAGTTTAGCTTTTAAGAATTAATAAAAATATTTTCATGTCAATCATGTTTATATGTTAGTTTCAAAAATATTATAATAAATAAACAATTTAGATTCATCTTAACTCTAGATCTATTCAATATTGAGAGGGATCAAAATTTTTGAGGGAAAAACATTTTTTTTCTCTTACCTTGAGAGATTTGATCACACTTGGTGATTAATAGATCTAGAGTTAATATGGATCTATGCTAGCCTAGATCCATCTTAACTTTGGATCTATGAAGCAATTAGAGAGATCAAATATCTTGAGGGACAAACCTCCTTTTTAATCCAACACCTTGAGAGAGGTGATCCCTCTTGGTACTTGATAGATCCAGAGTTAAGATGGATCTAGGCTTATATATATGAGCCTTATATAGGAGCATATATATAGTGATATATATAGTAGTAGTTTGCCTCTTGGTAGAAAAATACCTCTTCACAATTTTCACTAGCTATTTAGAGAATTCTGATGTTCATCTGAGTTTCTCTTAAGAAACAATAAAATAATAAATAAACTAAGAAAATAATATTTAATATGAATCTTCTTTTATTGCGTCAGCCACAATCTACAACCAAGAGCAATCTAATTCAAAATTGAAACAAAACAAATTAATAAAAATCTGATTTGATGATCTGTAAATAATAATGACAAGAAAACATTATCATTAATAATCTTTAAAATAAAATATAAATATAAGTTTATAAATTCTTAATTATATTATATGCTATTAATTAAAATTTATATTATTTAAATTGTATAATAACATGTAATTAATATACTATATAAAAATAATATAATATAATAAATGTATAGGAATATGCATTGTTTCTTTCCAGAAATATGAAATGACAATAATATATTTTTATTCAAAAAGTGTGAAATGATATTTATTATGAGTATTTTACTTTGACTGTAAAAGTACTTAGAGCACTACCATCGTTAACCATAGGTTTTTATATACCATTGAGAATGTGACAAGTAAGTACTTTTGACTCAATTAATGCCACCTCAACTATTAGGGATGATGTCATCTCCTAAAATATGATTGGTTCTAATAAAGTGAATTTTGATTGTACATTTTCCTTAGGAGGCCCATTTTAGACCTCAAAATTCCCCTAATTAGTATCAGTTTCCCAACTACTACTACTCTTATGTAATTGATTACAATACTCGAGCATGGTGCACCTACTCAACACCGAGTGATGTAAGAAACAACCAATTATAGTAAAATTGTCTTAACTTTACTAAAATCCCATAATCACTTTCTTCAATGACAAAACATATTTGTCCCTTGCTTCTTTAATTGCAGATCGATTCCCATGTCCACTAATTACGTATAACAGTAATTCAAATTGCAGTGTTGCTTAATTACATAAACTTCATCCCATGTGGTTTGATGGTCAGCATTTTTATTTATATGCAACAATGAGATTAATACTCATTTCGTTAGGTGTAAACTCTGCCTTATGCTTGAATTGATTAGCCACATCGACCATCACAACAAACTAATTACAGTGAACAAACCCAATTTCAAGGTTGTTTGTAATTTACATTGAACTCCTGGCATCGAATACAGAACTTTAAGCCATCAACTCTTCTATTATATAACATACCAATCCCACAACTTATGATCAATCCATCAAACGCAGACTTCAAATATATGTTACCTGTGATTTTACCTTTAGTCGTAGCTTTCTCATGCTAATGGATCTCGCCTTCCTTTATCAACGTTGTCTCTTGACATATTGCTCTACCGCTTCTATTTAACACTTATCATGACAATTCACTGCTATGATCAACGTCGCTCTGCGTTCAACAGCTGTATGCCCGCATTAACTGTTGAATCAACCCTCATGAACATAAACTCGCTCTGCGTAATGGTCTTGAGTTGGCTCATTCACGGTGATAACACGGCCATAAACTTACACACATGAACTCACGGTGATGTTGGTGGTGTATAATCATGAACAGAACTCATCTCTAGCCCCTTTGGAATGACGTGGCGTTGGTTTGCTTGTATGAATCTATGCATTAGTCAATAACGCTTACCATGCTCGAAATCCATCTGCATCACATCGTCTATATATACAATACACACAACAAACATAATTGCACTCAGAAAATAAATGGATAATTAAAATTCTAGTCAAACAAACTACTGCATGGGCTAATAAACATTAGCTGCCCCTTTGCAATTACAATCTCTAACTCACATTCTCTATTTCTTCTCTCACACACTCTCACACTCCTTTCATCTTCATATTTCTCTAATCTATACAAATATGTGAAACTATTCTTCTAGAAAACCTCAACAAACCGATGCCTTCCTATTATTAAGCATTTTTCCCTATATTGGCTCTATTCCACGTAGGGAAAGAAACCAATTTCTATAATTATGCCAAACTTAATTAAACATAAAACAAACTAACAATGCTCCTAAAATAAATAACAAATTTAATAAAATAAATTATTAAACTATTCCTAAGTCTATTTTATTTCAAATTAGCCACAACATGTGACCAAAACGTCACATTTCTGGCTAAGCTTTTGATGCTCCTGCATCAAACTCCCGAGGAAGAAAACTGATCTTGTAGTACTTTATAATTGATTCCCAACTTCTGTAGCTCTGTTGTAGTCATCCATTTATTAAATGTCCATGAATCCTCTGTTGTAGTCATCCATTTATTAAATGTCCATGAATCCATGAATCCTTGATTCCCAACTTCTGTAGCTCTTGGAAAATTTTATGCATTTAATAAATGTCCATGAATCCTTGAAACTTGCTTCGAGTCTCATGATTATAGATATTTATTTCCACCTTATTCTGAGAGCTTTCACCTTAGAGCTAGCACTTACTGGATGGTTTTTCTCAAGTTATTTCTTGTGTAGAGCTTAGGTTGTCTCTCATTTAGGAAATCCCACTACAGATTTAGGTAAAATGAAACTAAAATTTGGCATAAATTTCAAACTGAAAGAGTACTTTTAGTACTTTTAGTTGGCTCATATTCCATTGTTCAAAGAGAAGGAGCCTTATCGAAAGAATGAATTAATGAATGAAATAGGAGTCCTCGTCAAATGTGGAAGAACCCTAAAAAGTGAAAGAAACCCTTCAATATGATTGTTTTAATTGTTGGTGGCACATAAAGCCAACAGGATGCTGGTAAAGCCCTACTTACAGATGGGATGTAGTTTTCATCAAAAAGGCGGACACACATTGAGGTAAAAAAATTAGATGAATAAGCCTCCAGTTAATCCATCTAGAAACGGTTCTTTTGTTTGATTAGTTTTTAAACCTCCCTATATTTGTTTTAACTATGAGTTTTTTTATTTATTAATTATTAATTCTAAGGTTTAGAAATCTTCAATGGTCTAATATTTTATTTAATGATAAAAATTGGTACAGTGACATTTAAAGTAGAGCAGTTATTTACAATAAAAAATCTAAAGCATAATTATATTTAATTATTATTTTTTAAATAATATTATATATGTATATATTTTTTAAGGAGATATATTTATTATAATATTAAATATTATAAATTAACAAATTTAATAGAAAAATATTGTATAATGAAATAATATATATGTCATTATTTTTTAAAATAAAATCTTGGACATCTAGCATTGTTTGGGAAGAAAGAGAATCTCTTTTTGAGTTCCAAGGCAAAAGAAAGGGAATTTTTATTAGGCTATCCCATTTCCGTCTCAACCCAAAGGCAAGAGAGAGGGAGAGGGTATTAGGCCATTCCACCTCCCTCTTAACCCGAAGGCAAGAGAGAAGGAAATGGTACTAGGCCAACTTGCCTCCCTTTCAAGATGAAGGAAAAAGAGAGGGAGATGGTATTAGGTTATTTTGTCTCCTTTTTAACTAGGCAAGAGAAAGGGAGTTGATACTATGTCAACTCTTAGTATAGATTCACTTAAGAGCACAACAAAATTACTCTATTCAAACCACTATGATAACAATTATTTGTCCAAACCACCCAACCTAAAATCAATTAACTTGTGTTTTATTGACATATCAATTTTATATTTAAATTAATATCAATATATAAAGAAAAATAATTTATTTTTTAATTAATTTAAATAAATATTAATAAAATATATTAGTACACCATAAATAGTTAGATAAATATTAATATAATAATTTATTACACCCAAAAACAAAATAATGAAATGCATTTATCACTCTCTACCATAGAGATGTATCTAGTGTAATTCATATATGTTATTTCAAAAACTATATAATATAATTAACAATTAAGTTAAAATATAATTGAAAATAAAATTATATACAATTATATATAGAGGCGATAACATACTATTTTTCAAAAGAAAGTTTAGATATGGATTAAAGCTTGTGAAGTATAAGCTCTTTTTCAGTTTATAGCTATGTCTTAGAGGCATGGGTTAATTATCAACAGGTCCATTGAGTTAGACAGCTTAGTTTGAATTTTAGTAGGTGTGAGGTATTGGATGGGCCTAATTTAATACAACCACAAATTTAATTCTATAGCCACTTCAGATCAGTTAATTCTATTGGCATATTAGAAAACATCCCA